>CAUYQV010103761.1:0-16448 GCA_963574575.1 Galagoides demidoff | reverse complement strand
TACCACTTGTCTGGTTACTTTTTATATTGTGATAGTGCTTGTTTGGAGTGTGAGGAAAAGGGGTGGTTGCCTAATTTTGATTTTGGAGGTGCATTCTATGTTTCTTGGCTGTTGGTCTCTCTTTGTCCACTTTTTTGTGAGGTTGTTTGATTTTTTTTCTTGTGAGTTCTTTGCGGATTTGGCCCTTTGTCGGATGTGTGGCACATGGATGTTTCTCCCGTTCTATGGGTTGTCTGTTCACTCTCTTGACTGTCTCCTTGGCTAGGCAGAGACTTTGTGGTTTGACTGGGTTCCTTTTGTCGATTTCTGTTGTTGCTTTGTTGCTGTGATTGCCTTTAGGGTCTTCTTTGTGGATTGTTTGCCTAGACTAATGTCTATGGGCGTTTTTCCAGCATTTTCTCCTAGAATTCTTATGGTTTCACACCTTGGGTTTAAATCTGTTGTCCATCATGAACTAATTTTTGATAGGAGTGAGAGGTGCAAATCTTGTTTCAATCCACATGTGGCTGCCCTATTTTACAGTATCATTTTTGAATAGGGATCCTTTTCCCATGTGTATGTTGTCTGCTCTGGCAGGAATCTGATGGCAGTGAGGGGCTGGTTTTGTGTCTGGGTTTTCTTTTCTGATCCATTGGTCTGTGTCTCTGTTTTTGTGCCAGTGCTATGCTATTTTGGTTGCTGTGGTCTTGCGGTGTGGCTCTGGTGGGGCGGTGCTCCCCAGTTTGTCCTTTTTGCTTGGGATCGCTTTGGCCGTTTCAACTCTTTTCTGGTTCTGTCAACCTATGAGCAGGATAAGTTTTTCCATTTCTTTACATCCTCTGCAATTTCCTCCTTCAATCAGGTTGACTGTTGGTTATGGGTAGGAATACTATTGATATGTGTGCATTGATTTTTTTTTTTTTTAAACAGAGTCTCACTATGTCACCCTCAGTAGAGTGCTGAGGTGTCACAGCTCACAGTAACCTCAAGCTCTTGGGCTTAAGCAATTCTCTTGTCTCAGCCTCCCAAGTAGCTGGGACTATAGGCACCTGCCACAATGCCTGGCTAAACATTTTTTTGGTGGAGTTGTCGTTGTTTAGCAGGCCTGGGCTGGGCTCAAACGTGCCAGCCTCGGTGTATGTGGCTGGTGCCATAACCACTGTGCTATGGGCACCTAGCCTGCATTAATTTTTTATCCTGACACTCTGTTGAATTCATTTGTTAATTCCAGGCATTCCTTGACAGAGTTTTTGGAAGTTTCTAGATGTAAGATCACATTGTTGGCAAAAAGTGATGGGTTGACCTCTTCTGCTCTATTTATGTGCCCTTGGTGACTTTCTCTTGTCTGGTTGCTCCAGCTGGGATTTCCAGCACTATGTTGTGGAGGTGATGATGATAAACAACCTTCCACGAGGGTCTAGGCAGGAATGTGTTTAATTTCCCCCCTCCAGCAGGATGTTGCCTGTTGGCTTGTTGTACATGGTTTTTATAATTTTGAGATGTGTTCCGTCTATGCCTGTTTTGTTGAGTTCTTATCATAAAAACGGTGCTGAGCTTTGTCAGGCATTTTCTTTGCATCTGCAGAGATGATCCTGTGGTCTTTGTTTTTGCTTCTGTTTATGTGGTGGGTCACATTTGTAGACTTTCATGTGTTAGAACTGGGATGGAGCCCACTTTGTTGTGGTGAATTGGTTATTAGTGTGCTACTAAATTTGATTTGCTAGAATTTTATTGAGATTTCTGCATCTGTATTCATGGGGAATGTTGGTCTCCAGTTTTCTTTTTGTTATGTCCTTTCCTGGCTTTGGTGTCGGGGTGACGCTGGCTTCATGGAGCTAGTCAGAGAGGATTCCTTTATTCTTGATGTTGTGAAGTAATTTTTGCAGTGTGGGTGCTGATTCCTCTGTGTAGGTCTGGTAGAGTTTGATTGTGAAGACATCTGGTCTGGGATTTTCTTTGTTGGAAGGTTTTTTTCTTTCTTTTTTTTTGGAGACAGTGTCTTACTATGTCACCCTTGGTAGAGTGCTATGGCGTCACAGCTCACAGCAACCTCAAACTTTTTGGGCTTAAGCAATTCTCTTGCTTTAGCCTCCTACGTAGCTAGGACTACAGGTGCCTGCCACAACACCTGGTTGTGTTTTTTGTTGCGGCTGTCATTGTTATTTAGCTGGCCTGGGCTGGGGTCAAACCCACCAGCCTGGGTTCATGTGGCTGGCACTATACCCACTGTGCTACACGCCCTGAACCTGTTTTGCAGTTTTTGGCCAGGGCTGGGTTTGAACCCACCACCTCCAGCATGTGGGGCCGGCGCCCTACTCCTTTGAGCCATAGGTGCCTCCCTGTTGGAAGGTTTTTATTGCAGCTTCAGTTTCATTTCTTGATGTTGCCTGTTTGGGAGTTCTCTTTCTTCCTAACTGAGCCTGGGAAGTTATGTGTTTCCAGAAATTCATCGCTTTCCTCAATGCTTTCCAGTTTATATGTATAGAGGTTTTTGTAGTACTCAGGGATGATGTTTTGTGTTTCTATGATATCAGCTATTATTTTCCTTTTTCACTTCTGATTAAGTTTATTGGGTCCTTTCTTTTCTGTTTTTGGTTCATCCAGAAGGTCTGTCAGTTTTGTTTATCTTTTTAGGGAGCCAACTTTTTGTTTCATTGATCTGCTGTATATTTCTTTAGTTATCAATTTCTATTAGTTCTGGTCTGACCTTGGTCATTTCTTTCTTTTGTTGGGTTTTAGGACAGTTTGCTCTTTCCTTTCTAATTCTTTGAAATAATTCATTAGGTTGTTGATTTGTCATTTTTACTAATGGGTCTTCTCCATTGCCTCTTCCTCCCCAAATTAACCTCAATTAGCCTTTCTGTGCCATAGCAAAAGGGAACCCAAACTGCCTCATTTGTAGGTAAATGAGCTTTCTAAAATAATGGGAAACAAATATTTAAAAAATAAAGTACACTTTGGGTCCCCTTGTTGGATTATGGTGTCTCTACTTGCTAGTATTTGTATAAGGTTCAAAGGCATGCCAGGTTTTCTTTCTTTTCGTTTTTTTTTTTTTCCCCGATAAAGTTTAGAAGGAGAAGCTGACTTTTGACATTGAAATATATTTATTTTGTTTATTTTATTTATTTTTAATTTCAGGTTAATCTGAAGGTACAAAGAAATAGGTTAGACTGGGTGCAGTGGCTCATGCCTGTAATCCTAGCACTCAGGGAGCCTGAGGCAGGTGGATGGCTTGAGCTCACGAGTTCAAGACAAACTTGAGCAAAAGGAAGACCCCATTTCTACTAAAATAGCAAAAACTAAGGCAAGAAGATTGCTAGAGTCTAAAAGTTGGAGGTTGCTGTGATGCCACAGCACTGTACCCAAGGGCAACAGCATAAGACTCTGTCTCAAAAAAAAAAGAAAGAAAGAAAGAAAAAGAAATAGGTTACAATGTTTGTAATTGTTAGGTAGAGTCCTTCTTAAAATTAAGTTCTGCTCCCTAGAGGTATGCCATACTCCCACCCATTAAGTGAGAACACCCCCATCCTCCTCCTTCCTCTTCTCTCCCCTTTCCTTATTCCTCCTCCCCTCACCTTGAATTGATTTGAGTTTTTCTCTTAAGTGGGCATGTATTAGATCATCTACTGGCTTCATATTAGTATTAAATACATTGGATACTTGCTTCTCTATTCCCATGATACTTTACTAAGAAGAATGTGTTTTAACTCCATCAAGGTTAATACAAAAGATGTAAAGCTTCCATCTTTTTTACTGGCTGAATAGTATTCCATGGTATACATATACCACAGCTTGTTAATCCATCCTGGGTTGGTGGGCATTTAGATTGTTTCCAAATTTTGGTGACTGTAAATTGAGCTGCGATGAACAATCTAGTGCAAATGTCCTTATGATAAAATGATTATTTTTTCTTCTGGGGAAATGCCTAGTAATGGGATTATTGGATCAAATGGGAGGTCTAATTTGAGTTCTTTGAGGATTCTCCCTACTTCTTTCCAAAGAGGTTATGTTAGTTTGCAGTCCCAGCAACAGTGTAAGCGTTCCCTTCTCACCACATCCCCGCCAGCATCTGCAGCTTTGAGACTTTGTGATGTGGGCTATTCTCACTGGGGTTAGGTGATATCTCAGGATGGTTTTCTTTCTTTCTTTCTTTCTTTTTTTTTTTGAGAGAGAGCCTCAAGCTGTCCCCCTGGGTAGAGTACTATGGCATCAAAGCTCATAGCAACCTCCAACTCCTGGGCTCAAGTGAGTCTCCTGCCTCAGCCTCCCAAGCAACTGGGACCACAGGTGCTCGCCACACGGGTATTTTTTGGTTGCAGCCGTCGTCGTTGTTTGGTGGGCCTGGCCTGGATTCGAACCCGCCACCTTAGGTGTATGTGGCTGGCACCTTAGCCACTTGAGCCACAGGCTCCGAGCCTCAGGATGGTTTTGATTTGCATTTCTCTGATGATTAGGGATAATGAGCACTTTTTCAAATGTATGTTAGCCATTCGTCTGTCTTCCTCAGAGAAGTTTCTGTTCATGTCTCTTGCCCAGGGGCAGATGGGATTGTTTGCTCTTTTTTTGTTGATTAATTTGAGTTCTCTGTAGATTCCAGTTATCAACCCTTTGTCATATTCATACCATGCAAATATATTTTCCCATTCTGAAGTCTGTCTGTTTGGTTTGATTATTATCTCCTTAGCTGTACGGAAGCTTTTCAGTTTAATTAACTCCCATTTGTTTGTGTTTGTTGTTTTTACCATTGTCACTGAAGTCTTCTTCATAAAATCTTTCCCCAGCCCAACATCATCAAGAGTTTTTCAAACACTTTCTTCTAAGATTTTTATCATTTAATGTCTTAGATTTAAATCTTTTATCCATCTTGAGTCAATTTTTGTAAGTGGTTAAAGTTGTGGGTCTAGTTTCAGTCTTTTTCATGCAGTCATCCAATTCTCCCAGCACTATTTCTTGAATAGGGATTCTTTCCCCCCACTGTATGCTTTTGTTTGGTTTATCAAAGATCAGAGAACAGTAAGAGGATGGCTTAATCTATAGGTTTTCTATTCTGTTCCATATGTCTATGTCTCTATTTTTGTGCCAATATCATGCTATTTTGATCATTGCGGACTTGTAATATAACCTGATGTCTGGTAGAGATACCTCCAGATTTGTTTTTATTATGAAGAATAGTCTTGGCTATATGGGTTTTTTTCTTGTTCCATACAAAATGAAGTACTATTTTTTCCAGTTCTTCAAAGTATTGTTGCTATTTTCATGGGGATTGCATTGAATATGTAGATTGCTTTGGGTAGAATGCACATTTTAACAGTGTTGATTCTTCCCAGCCAAAACCATGGTATATTCTCCCATTTGTTAATATCTTCTGCTATATCTTTTCTTAGGGTTTCATAATTCTCTTTGTAGAGATCCTTTAACTCTTTTGTTATGTATATTCCTAAATATTTCTTTCTTTTTTGTTTGTTTGTTTATCAGACCCAGGCCAGGTTCGAACCCACCATCCCTGGTGAACAGGGCTGGTACTCTAACTATAGAGCTATGGGTGCCCAGCTTATTCCTAAGTATTTCACTTTCTTTGAAGCCACAATAAGGGGATTGTGTCCTTGATTTGCTTCTCAACTTGGATGTTATTGGCATACAGAGAGCACCAAACCCTAACCCCTAGACCACCAGGAAACTTGTTATTGGCATATAGAAAGGCTACTGATTTGTGGACATTGATTTTATACCCTGCGATGTTACTATATTTTTTCATCACTTCCACGAGTTTTGTGGCTGAATCTCTGGGGTTTTCTAAGAATAAGATCATACCATCAACAAAGAGCAAGAGTTTGACCTCTGCCCCCATTTGAATGCCCTTTATATCCTTCTCTTCCTGATTGCATTGGTTAGAACTTTCAGTACTATTTTGAATATTAGGGGTGATAGTGAACATTCTTCTGTGGTTCCAGTTCTAAGTGGAAAAGCTTTCAATTTTACTCCATTCAGTATGATATTAGCTGGGGGTTTGTTGTGGATGGCTTTAATCAGCTTAAGAAATGTGCCACTTATGCCTATTTTCTTAAGTGTTCTTGTTAGAAAAGAATGTTGAATTTTATCAAATGCTTTTTCTGTATCTATGAGAGGATCATATAGTCTTTGTTTTTACTTCTATTGACATGGTGAATTACATTTATGAATTTATAAATAATGATTACATTTATAATGTAATTTATGAATTAAATTACATTTATGGGGATGAAGCCTACTGAGATGAAGCCTACTTCATCATGACGTATAATTTTCTTAATGTGTAGCTACAATCTATTAGCCAAGATTTTATTGAGTATTTTTGCGTCTATATTCATTAGTGAAATTGGTCTGAAATTCTCCTTTTTAGTTGGGTACTTTCCTGGTTTTGGAATCACAGTGATGTTTGCTTCATAGAATGTGTTGGGGAGGATTCCTTCCTTCTCAATGTTTTGGAATTGATTCTGCAGTATAGGTACAAGCTCATCTTTGAAAGTTTGATAGAATTCTGTTGTGAAACCATCTGGTCCAGGGCTTTTTTTTGTTGGAAGTTTTTTTAATTGTTTCTTTAATCTCAGTGCTGGAGATTGGTCTGTTCATGAGATCTATTTCTTCCTGGATAAGTCTAGGGAGATGGTGTGATTCCAGGAATTTGACCATTTCTTCCACATGGTTAAATTTCTAGGCATAAAGTTTTTTGTAGTAGTAAGAAATAATCTGTTGTATCTCTATGATGTCAGTTATTATTTTCCCCTTTTTGTTTCTGATTGAGGTTGTTAAAAATTTTGCTTTTCTGTTTCTAGTTAATCTGGCCAATAATTTATCAATTTTATTTATCTTTGCAAAGAACCAACTTTTTGTTTCATTCATTTTCTGAATGATTCTTTTGTTTTCAATTTAATTTATTTCTGATTTAACATTGGTTATTTATTTTCTTCTGCTAGATTTGTAATTGGATTTCTCTTCCCTTTCCATTTCTGTTAAGATGATTCATGAGGTTGTTGATGTGCTCTCTCTCTGTTTCTCAGATATAGGCATATCCAATGTGATAAATTTCCTTCTTAAAACTGTTTTTTCAGTGTCCCAAAGGTTTTAGTGGCTTGTGTCTTCATTGTTATGTGTAAGGAAGTTAATAATTTCCTTTTTTTATCTCCTCCTTGAGCTGTCAATCAGCATAAGGTTGTTTAGTTTCTATGCCTTTGTGTGGGGATGAAAATTTTTGCTGGAGTTGAATTCCACCTTTATTTCTTTGTGGTCTGAAAAGATACGAGATGTAATTTCCATTCTTTTGATTTTGTTGAAGTTTGATTTGTGTCCTAGCACATGATCTATTTTAGAGAACGTTCTGTGGGCTAATGAGAACATATATTCCTTAGCTTTGGGATGGTGTGTTCTGTATATGTCTATTAATCACATTTGTTCCAGGATTGCATTTAAGCCCCTTGTAGCTTAGTTAGTTTCTGTTTAGAGGATCTCTCCAGCTCTGTAAAAGACGTATTAAAGTCCCCTGATATTATGGTATTATAGAATATCATCTTGCTCAGACCAATTAAGGTCTGTTTCATAAATCTGGGAGCATATAAGTGAGGTGTATAAACATTTAGAATCGAAATGTCCTGTTGTTGTATTGTTCCCCTGACAAGTATGCAGCAACCATCTTTGTCTTTCTTGAATTTAGGTGCTTTAAATCCAGTTACATCTGAAAATAAGATTGCAACCTCTCCTTTCTTCTGATTTTTATTTGCCTGAAATACTGTTTTCCAATCCTTCACTCTGAGTCTTGCTTTGTCCTTAAAGGCTAGTTTTATTTCCTGGAGACAGTATATAGATGGCTTGTGCTTTTTTTCTTAAATCAGCCACTGCTGTATCCTCAGTGCCTAAAATAGTGCCTTTCTAGCACTTAATATTATTGAACCAAACTGGGCTCTGCTCACCTGGTATAGCAGACCAAACACTAAGGGTAAGAATTGCAGGAGCAGGCTTGGCACCTGTGGCTAATGAGGCTAAGGTGCCAGCCACATACACCTGAGCTGGCAGATTCGAATCCAGCCAGGGCCCTATAAACAAGAAAGACAGCTGCAACCAAAAAACAGCTGGGCATTGTGGTGGGCACCTGTAGTCCCAGATACTTGGGAGGTGGAGGCAGGAGAATCACTTGAGCCCAGGAGTTGGAGGTTGCTGTGAGCTGTGATGCCACAGCACTCTATCCAGGGTGGCAGTTTGAGGCTCTGTTGCAAAAAAAAAAAGAATTGTAGTAGCAGAAAGAGGCCTTATTTCTATGCACCATGCAAGGAGAATGAGTAGCCAGTACTTAAAACTCAACCAGATAAGGTGGCTCATACCTGTAATCTTAGCACTTTGAGAAGCCAGGGTGGCAGGATCACTTGGGATGAAGAGTTCAAGACAAAACTTAACAAGACCCCCTTCCCTACTAACAAAATGTAACAATTAGCTGGGCTTAGTGGCATGTGCATGTAATGTCAGCTAGTTGGGAGTCTGAGTGAGGAGGATCACTTGAGCCTGCTGAGGGGGAGCTTGATGCAACCACACACAAATCCTTTCTCCTCTGCCTAAGACAAAGACACAAAGGTTCTGGCTAGCCCACCCCCCCTGAGAAGTTTATACCAAAAGACCCTAACTTTCCAGGCAACCTGTGGAATTTTCCCACCCTCTCTGGCCCCATAGAAATGGGGTCTCTAACTGCCCCTTTTGTACTGCCCAGGTGGGTCACCTTCCCCTTTCAATAAACTTAACCCTGAACATCTCCACTGTGGCCTTGTCTCTGGGCACCATCATTAATACCTTTTAGAACCCAGGAATCTAAGGTTGCAGTGAGCTGTGATGCTGCTGCTGCACTCTATCCTAGGCAACAGAGCTAGACCTTCCTTATCTCAAAAAAGAAAAACAAAAATAAAAACTCAAACTCCCCAGTGGCTTACAAGTTAGAGTTTTTAAAGCAGGGATGTATTTCAGGTAGGCAAAATTACAAATCAATATAGGGAACTTATACATTTTTCTGGCCCCCAAATGTGGGATACCCTGAAATGGGGGGCATTTGGTGAGTTCAGAGATTCTTAGACTTCTTAGACTATGGGAAAGAAATGTTAAGATTGAGATCATAGCATCATTGAAAGTTTGGCACTTATCTCCCCCCTACCCCCCGCCCCAAGGCCAGAACAGAAGAATAAGGACAAATGGCTTGAGGAAAAAGAAAGAGAAGTTTATTAATTTGCTGGCAAGTAAGGAGGATAGAGACTCCCATCTTAAAGTGCCAACATCCTCCCTATGAGCAGAAATACAGAACCTTTTTTGAGGGGGAGGTTCAGCTTCAGGCTATTGCTGTTTAACTATAGTTGGTGGTTCCAATAGACCCCATCTCCACTGAAGACAATCTCATGATCTCTGAGCCCAGATAGTTCTTTTGAACCATCTCTTATGGTACAAAAACAAAGAACACCTTCATGTTCTTCCAACCCCCTGGACTTAGGCAGGGATGCAAGTTTTAACTCTCAAAAAGGGGGTATTAAAAAGACAGCTAGCAAAAAATATTGCCCTTTTTAAGGCCATTCCCTCTGTTACTACAGGTCCCTCAGGGAGAGATTTAGACACCAGAGTTTAATTCCTCCATTTCCCCTTATCTGCAGTTTCCAATTGGTAAGTCTTTTTGAAAACAACTCAATAACATATAATAACTTTCCATAGGAAATAAAAACGCCTTGTGACCCTGGCTTGCCTGGAAGGCCTTTGTTATTCCTATGCTCATTTGAGAGCTAGTTGGGTGCCCAGAACTTCTCCTAAAGAGACTCAAGTTTGGGAGGCCCAGTGGGCCTCTAAGAGGGTCCCTATCTCACTAGCAGGTCCAAGGAAATGTTTATTGAGTGAATAAACCCTAGAAATAGGCAGCTAGGACCCTAAGAAATGAAATGTGGGCAGAGAAGGGAAAACTTCCCTTTGGCCCCTGGAAGAGTCATTGAAAGATCAACTCACAATAAGACAGATTAATAAGGGAAAGAGATTACAAATTTATTTACTGTGCACAGAGGAGAATCACAGAGTGATTACCCAATATCCCAGGGGGTTCCAGACATACCCTTATGGGGGAGTGGTAGAGAATGTAGGTAATTCTGTTGAAGGGAAATAATGATTACTAGGGAGGATGAATAGATGCTTAGGAAAATGAATGGTTGTGGGGAACAGACCAACTTATAAATGACTCATTGGAAATTAACTCAACCTGAGAGGCATTATTTTAAAATTGGGTAGGCCAGTTCTGATTGCATTCTTGATCTTCTTTCCTGCAAAGGATGTTGAGATAATAGGAAGGTGAAGGAAAGACAGCTGTTCCTCTAGATTGGTCCATCTGGTCTTCATGGAGATAGAGGGAAAGCCCTTTCCAAGGTCAGTTGATTTCTGAGGGCCTTTATTTTATTTATTTATTTTTTGAGACAAAGTCTCACTTTGTCACTCTGGTAGAGTGCCAAGGCATCATAGCTCACAGCAACCTCAAACTCTTGGGCTCAAGTGATCCTCTTGCCTCAGCTTCCCAGGTAGTTGGGACTATGGGTGCCTACCATATGCCTTGCTATTTTTAGAGACAGGGTCTCGATCTGGCTCAGACTGGTCTCAAACTCCTGAGCTCAAGTAATCCACTCACCTTGGCCTGCCAGAGTGCTAGGATTACAGGTGTGAGCCACCTGCACCTGGCCTTCTGAGGGCCTTTACTTGAAAATACTCTCTATTGGAAGGAGTCATGTTTTGGGGTGAAATTCCCTGAACTCCTTCAAATGGAAGAAATGAAGAGAAATCTGTAGTGAAACCCGAAATTAGAACTTCCTTACCCCATCACAGCTCACTGCAACCTCAAACTCCTGGGCAGTCTTCTTACCTCAGCCTCCTGAGTAGCTATGACTACAGGTATACACCACCATGCTCAACTAAGGGTAACAGAATGATACTCTGTCTCAAAACAAAAATGAAATTTAAAAAAAAAACCAAACCGGCTCAGTACCTGTAGCTCAGTGAGTAGGGTGCCGGCCACATACATGGAAGCTGGCGGGTTCAGGCCCCCAGCCCAGCTAAAGAACCATAACAACTGCAATCAAAACTGCAAAAAAAGAAAAAAAAAGTAGCTGGCGGGCGGCTCCTGTGCCTCAAAGAAGTAGGACACGGGCCCCTTATGCTGGAGGTGGTGGGTTCAAAGCCAGCCCTGGCCAAAAACTGCAAAAATAAATAAATAAAAAATAAAATAGCCAGGCATTGTGGCAGGTGCCTATGGTCTTAGCAACTTGGGAGGCTGAGGCAAGAGAATCACTTAAACCCAAGAGTTTGAGGTTGCTGTGAGCTGTGACGGCACAGCACTCTACCAAGGGTCACATAGTGAAACTCACAACCAAACCTATACAAACGTGTTCAAACAGGGCAAACACCAAGCTGTGACCTATGTGGCTGTTTCTCCACCTCACTTTTGTTTTCTGTGTGTCACTTTCCTTTTTCTATCCATAAATCTTCCACCACACAGTAGCACAGGGCTCTCTCTGAACCTGTTCAGGTTTGGAAGTCTGTCCCATTACCAAATTATTCTTTGCTCAGTTAAACTCTGTTAAATGTAATTTGTCTGAGCCTTTCTTTTAACACTTCAAACTAACTTCTAATTAGGGACTTTTCATTCACATAATCCAAATAAAGCTATTGGTCCACTTTAACCAATCAAATATTTTCTTTCTCTTGCCTTTGTGTTTATCCTACAACAGCCTTCCCCTTGGACCCTCTAAAACAGGGGTTCTCAAACTTTTAAAACAGGGGGGCCAGTTCACTGTCCCTCAGACTGTGGGCCCCGAGTTAGCTGCTAAGCAGGACAGGCAGCGGAGGCAAAAACACCTGGTGGGCTGGATAAATGCCCTAGGCGGGGCCCTAGGTTGAGGACGTCTGCAAGTTTTAACATTATCAATCTCTTTGATTCCTGAGTTCTTTGTCCATGTCTGTAAATTCTTACAACTCTACAACCATATAGTCCCCCTACCATACCCCACTTAGATTTCTTACATGTAAATGCTGTTCCCATTGGCTTGAATTCCCATGAAAAATTTATCCTTTTCTCCAATTTTTTTCTTTTGTTTTTCTTTGAGACAGAATCTTGACTCTGCTGCCTGTACTAAAATGCTGTGGCATCAGCATGACCCACTGCAACCTCAAACTCCTGGGTTCCAGTGATCCTTCCCACCTCAGTCTCCCGACTAACTGGGACCAAAGGCACCACACCTGGCTAATTTTTTCTATTTAAAAAAATTTACTAATTTTATTTCAGACTGTTATGCAGGCAGCATCATTTTGCTTACTTGCATTTCCTTTGCACATACTGAGCCAATGTTATATTGTGTCCATCCCCCAGACAGTATACATTGTATCTGCTAAGTGAGAGTTACCACACCCCCACAGCTGTTTAATTTCCATTGAATTTTACTACCATATGTGTGCACGCATGTCCATCATTTAACAATGCTCCAATTTAAAAGTGAGCACATGAGGTGTTGGTTTCCCATTCTTGTCATACTTCACTTAGGAGGATGGTCTTCATTTCCAACCAGATTGTCAAAAAAAGTATTCACCATTTTTATTATGGCTGAGTAATACTCCATAGTATACATATACCATGCTTTGTTAATCCACTCATATATTGATGAGCACTTGTGTTATATACACATCTTTGTGATCATGAATTTTTCTGCTATAAACATTTGGGTGCAAGTGTCTTTATACTAGAATGTCTTTTTTTCCCTTTGAGTAAATACCTAGTAGTGGGATTGCTGGGTCAAATGGAGAACCACTTTTCTTTTCTTTTTTTTTGCAGTTTTTGGCTGGAGCTAGGTTTGAACCCACCACCTCTGATATATTGGGCTGGGGCCCTACTCCTTTGAGGCACAGACCGCCCTTTTTTTTTTTCTTTTTTGAGACAGAGCCTCAAGCTGTCACCCTGAGTAGAGTGCTGTGGTGTCACAGCTCACAGCAAACTCCAACTCTTGGGCTCAAGTGATTCTCTTGCCTCAGCCTCCCAAGTAGCTGGGACTACAGGCACCTGCCACAACACCTGGCAATTTTTTGATTGCAGTTGTCACTGTTGTTTAGCAGGCCCCAGCTGGTTTCCAACCCACCAGCCTCGGTATATGTGGCTGGTGCCTTACTCACTGAGCTACAGGAGCCAAGCCACAAAGCCAATATCTAGAAGAGTTTTTCCAACTTTTTCTTCTAGAATTCTTTTTTTTTAGAGATAGAGTCTCACTTTATCGCCCTCAGTAGAGTGCTGTGGCATCACACAGCTCACAGCAACCTCAAACTCCTGGGCTTAGG
This sequence comes from Galagoides demidoff, assembly GCA_963574575.1. Taxonomy (NCBI): domain Eukaryota; kingdom Metazoa; phylum Chordata; class Mammalia; order Primates; family Galagidae; genus Galagoides; species Galagoides demidoff. The sequence goes on along the minus strand of CAUYQV010103761.1, from coordinate 3,116 downwards.
TGATTCTCTTGCCTCAGCCTCCCAAATAGCTGGGACTAGAGGCGCCCACCACAACACCTGGCTATTTTTTTGTTGTTGCAGTTTGGCCAGGGCCAGGTTTGAACCCTCCACCGTTGGTATATAGGGTCGGTGCCCTACTCACTGAACCACAGGCACTGCCCTCTTCTAGAATTCTAATAGTTTCGTGCCTTAGGTTTAACTCTGTTCTCCATCATGATTAATTTTTGTGAGAGGTGAGAGGTACAAATCCTGTTTCATTCTTCTATGTGTGACTATCCCTTGAGCTCAGGAGTTCGAGAACAGCCTGGGCAAGAGTGAAACTGCATCTCTACTAAAAATAGAAAAATTATCTGGGCATTGTGGTGGGCGCCTGCAGTCCCAGGTACTCAGGAGTCTGAGGCAGGAAGGTTGCTTGAACCTGGGACTTTGAGGTTGATATAAGCTAGGCTGAAGCCACAGTGCTTTAGCCTGGGCAGCAGAGCGATACTCTGTCTAAATAAATGCATGAATAAATAAAAAGGAACAGACTCCCTTCCTCAAGCCTTTTATAAGGTGCTAATCCCATGCATGAGGGCTCTGCCCTTATCACTTATTTATTTCCTAAGTGCCCCATCTCTTAATATTATCACATTGGTGATAAAGTTTCCATATAAGAATTTTGAGGGCTACATTCAGACTATAGCAGTAGATAGGGAATGCGGCTTCTTACTAAGGTCTCCAAAGTTTCTCTCCCGTCTCTGGACCCTAGGTTTTTCCCTAAGAAGCAAAAACTTGATGACATTTATACACGTTCTTATGTGCTCATTCCCCAAATATTGGGTTGAAGCTCAGTGAATATACTTTGGTGAAAAGAAAAAACACTTTATAAAACAGTTGATTGCTTCTTGAGGGAAGAAATATCGCTACAGTGAAGCTCCAGGCTTCTGCTGGGCCTTTGTGCTTCCTCACAAGTTAACGTTCAGCTGTGGCCTTTGACATGCTCAGCTGGAAGGCAGTGAAGTTGCAAACAGGGGTTCAGAAAGCTGAACAATGCTGTGCTTCACAAAGGGAGAAGAATCCGAGCCCAGAAAGTGACCTAGGAGGAAGGAGAAGAAAGGAGGAAGGCAACCTTAGAGTCAGGAGTATAATTGTGGAAATGACGGAGGGAATAGTATTCAATCTGAAATCGTTTTGTCCCATACCTTTGGTAAAGTCAGCTTCAGGAAAAACACATATGTTACTGGTTTTGGCAAAATCTTAATAAGGAAATAATAAAGAGTAGCAATAATGATAAACATAGATGCCATTTAGTGTGTGTCTGGTATGTCCCTGCTTTACACTTACACAGATGGCTATTTTTGGCCCTCAGAAAACAGTACACCAAAATGAAGGCTTCAGAAGCAGCCTCAGAAGTGAAAGTTTTTCTCTGACCTTCTCCTGTCCTCTTGTTTCTCAATCCCACCCTCCCCAGAGGCTAACCATAGAAACCAGAATCCTTCCCGAAAACAGGTCATACAACCAGATCTCCTTTTCCCCAAAGCCAGCCAAAAAACCTAAGAATATCACTTTAAGGCAGTCCCCCTCCTCGACTTTCTGTGACCATAAAGAAATTCTGTAATCTACCTTGTTTGATTGTAGGTCTTAACCCATTTCTAGAGAGTGTCTTGCTCCATACCCAGAATGGAGGGTATAGGCCCACAGAGGCAAAGATGAATCTAGAAAGACAGGCTTTGCTGGGTTTCCCCAGTCAGTCCATTAACATTAGATCATACACACACACTTTGTGTCCAATCACACTTCTGCACAGCTGCCCATAATTTATGAAACCTAAGCATAAATTTGCATGCCTTGTCTCCTATTAATCTGCCTTTTCTAAGCTGAGTTTTCAGCTAACCTTCAGAGAGCAAAGGAGAACTTTTTCCTGTGACCTCGATGCTGTACTACTTATGTCACAGCCACCAAGGGAGACAAACAGACAAACATCTTTTTTTTAGGTAAGACCATGGAGGCTCAGAGAAGTTATGTAACTTATTCGAGGGCATATTGCCAACACCTGGCAGAGCCAGGATTTGAAGCCGGAACCCAAGTTCTTCCCATTACACTACCCTGCTTCTCTGCACTCTCCTCCCAGAGCTGTCTGGATAAAGCTGAAAGCTGTTGTGGAGACTCTTGCCTAGAACTCCCTTCTCCTTTCAGGCTGTCCACTTTACAGAGAACTAGCTGTCACCATTGACAAATCTCCCGTGTTGAATCAGATCTGTCCCCTTGCAGTACCATCCACAAGTCTTCCATCCCGTCTGGGCTAACTGAATTCTTCTTTCATGAGCAGGCTATCTAATATTTGCAAATATGTAATCGAAGAGTAGCAGAGTATGTTACCCCCCAAATATGCCTCTTTGGTATATGTATTACTTTGAGCTAAAGGCCACTGAAAACCAGCAGACACAGGAAAAGCTCTAAAAACAGGCCACAGGTTTTTCTTTTTAATTTTTTTTTCCTGTTCTTTAGTAAAGGAAATTTCCATTTATAAAAGAGACTCAAAAGTCTTTTTCCTTTGACACTTCTCTACAGATTTCCTGTTCTTTGCTGAAGATGCTGTTTAAACTATAATCCAAAGCCACCTTTTGAGAATTACTCATTCCCTGAGTATCTTCCAGGTACATCTGAGACATACACATTCATAAACTTCAGTTTGTCTTTCTCTTGTTAATCTGTCTTTTGTTACAGGGTCTGTTTCAGCTAAGGACTTAAGAGGTTTGAAGAAAAAATCGTTTTTCTCCCTTACACCCCAACCACCTACACTTGCTGTCTTCCTTGTTCATCTTCATGCAAAACACTCTTAGACTAAGCCTAAAAAAAGGACTCTCATCTCATTCCTTGTATTTTTGTACAACCCCAGGCTAGCTCATTCCTTGTATTTTTTTTTTTTTTTTTGAGATGGAGCCTCAAGCTATCCCCCTGGGTAGAGTGCTATGGCATCACAGCTCATAGCAACCTCCAACTCCTGGGCTCAAGATAGTCTCCTGCCTCCGCCTCCCAAGTAGCTGGGACCACAGGCGCCCACCACAACGCCTGGCCATTTTTTGGTTGCAGCCATCATTGTTGTTTGGCGGGCCCGGGCTGGGGATTCGAACCCG
>CAUYQV010103756.1:0-43918 GCA_963574575.1 Galagoides demidoff | reverse complement strand
CTGGAGCCTCTTGGATAGGTATAAAGAGTAAACTCTTCAGTAAATCACTCTAAAAACTTCTGCCTTAGGGTCTTTGCACTTGCTGTGACCTCTGCCTGGAGCACTTTTTCCGAAGAGTCCCAGGATCCCACTTCCCACAGTCACCCTCAGACCACCCACTCTGAACTTGCATTCTCCAGCATTTCTTATTCCCTTCCCTTCCCTGCTTTATTTTTCTCCATATATTTGCTAGTATGCCTCTGTTTCTTCCACCAGACTGTCAGCTCTCCCAAGAGGGCAGGGACTGTACCTTGTTTTATCCTCAGTGCTAAGAATATTGCCTGGCCCATAGGCAGCACTGGAGAGAATGTTTATTAAACTCTGGGCTCTTCCCCCAATGTTATTAGGAGCTGTTATGTTATTACCAGCTGTTAGAATCTGAGAGCCAGATCCAGGATCTGTGTGACAGGAAGGGGCAAGGACACAAACAGGGCCAGGCCAGGCCAGGCAGGACCCATCCATCACCGTGAAGTCAGGCTTGATCTAAGGAAGGTGAAGACAGGTGACCTTCACTGCAGCAGGCATCTGGGGTGGGGGCAGATGGCTCTTGTTTGCTTATCATTCTTTTTCTTTTTAATTTTTAATTATTATGGGTACATAAGAGTTGTATATACTTATAGCGTACAGGAGATGCTTTGGTACCGGCACATAATGTGTATTACTGAAATCAGGATAATTGCATTAGCTATCACCTCAGGCATTTATTATTTGTGTTAGGAACATTCCAGTTTCACTCTTCTGGTTTTTTAAAAATATACCCTAATTTATTGATTATAGTCACTTTGTTGTACTGTCAAATATTGTTTATGCTATCTACCTAGTCCAAGTGGGAATGTTCAGGAAGGCATTTGGCCATTGGATAGACAAACCTAGCAGTAAGAACAGAGACCTAGGGTAGAAATACACTTTTGTGAGTTGTCACTATGTAGATGTGATTTAGGGCTATAGGACAAGACAGGGTCACCTTAGCAGGTAGAGAAGAGAGAAAAGAAAAAGGCATACAGCCCAAGACACATCAGTATTTAGAGACAACAGCTGCAAAAACGGTTCAGAAGGAATAGCCAGAGAAGCAGAAGGAGACCCAGCGAAGTGTGAAGCCTACCGATAACAGCATGAGCCCCAGGGAGGGCACGCCCAGCTGAGCTAGTGCTGCTCAGAAGCCAGGTCGGTGAGAACAGGCAGTGTCTGCTGGGTAGAGCCCTGCAGGGGTCACTTGAGACTTTGATAGAAGCTGGTTCCATGATGATAGAATTGCAAAGGCATGGGCTGAAATGAGGAATGGAGGTGATGTGTATAAACCCCTGTCCTAAGAGGGAGGAGGCAAGCAGTGAAAATGGGCAAAGTGGCACGTGGAGGGAGTGTGAGGTTGAGAAAGTAGATATTTGAACTAAGGGATCCTCGTGCACATGTGTACCACTCAGGATGATTCACACCAAGGAGCAGGTGACAATGCCAGTGGAGCAGGGGCAGAGTGCAGGAACAAAGTCCCAAGGAAGATGTGGAAGTGGCCTGAGGCACTGACGAGAAGCAGGTCTGGTAGTGGCAGCAGGAAAGGAAGAGGCATGTTTGGGACTGGGAAGCAGGCAAGGTTCTCTGAGCCCCAATTCAGGCCCCTTTTTGCCATCCTGGGCCACCTATATGCCCCAGCTCTTCACCCACAATTGATTTGTGAATGGCTATTTTGAAAACAAGAGGTGAAAAACTTCCGTTCCTAGGAAACTGCTTAGATTCTTGGAAATATTATTCCTTTGTATTATCCCCCAAATGAAACTACTAGGTGATAGTCTAGCTAGACTGACTCCACGCTAGTCTATCTTTCCTCCAAGGACACAAAGGACTTGGAGGCATCAGAGAAAGATGATTATGTCACTGAGAACAGAGAGAAAGAAGAGGGAAGAGACAGAGAAAGAGAGGAGGAGAAGTAGGAGAGAAGAGGGGACAAAGGGAGGGGAAGGAAAGAAAGAAAAAAATGTGAAAAGCAAAATGGAAAGAAAAAGACATTGACTGTGGGGCAGACCGACTGCCTGAGTATGCTGGGGCCAGGAAGGAAGGAAGGAAAGAAGAAAAGGAAGGAGGAGAGGGAGGAAAGAAGGAAAAGAGGGAGGGAGGAAGGGAGGGAAGAAGGAAACGTGAAAAGCAAAATTGGAAAGAAGAGGACGTATTGATGTATTGATCGTGGGGCAGACTTAGAGTGTGAGTGTGCTGGGCCAGAGCCCTCCTGAGTGTGTCAGGGAAGACCTCATTGCGTCGTATTAAAATTTAAAAGTGAATGAATTTTTCCATACAGAGAGTGCTTTCAGCTCCTAGGTAGGGGGGATCCAGGGCAGCTGGCAATAACCCCCTGAGAGCTGCAGCTGCAGTGGGAACGTAGCATCACCTGGACCTGGACAGTGTCTACCTGAGTCCCCACCTCCATTCCTGTCCTGGGGAATTGGCCACTCTCCTAGGAGGAAGTTGACTTCCCTTATTCCCTGTGGCCTGTGCTCACTCTCCCCCTCTCTTGCTCCCTTTCAGTTTTTATTTTTACAGAAGTTAACGCATGCGTGGAGTGTAAAGAATCAAATATTTTCAGGCCGGGTGTGGTGGCTCACGACTATAATCCTAGCAGTCTGGAGGCCAAGGCGGTGGATAGCTTAAGCTCATGAGTTTGAAACCAGCCTGAGCAAAAGCGAGACCCCATTTCTTGTAAAAAATAAACAAACTGAGACAAGAGGATCGCTTGAGCCTAATTTGGAGGTTGCTGTGAGCTATGATGCTACAGCACTCTACCCAGGGTGATAGCTTGAGGCTCCGTCTCATAAAAGAATCAAGTATTTTCATAAATTTTGTTACAGAAAATAGCAGTACCCTTCCTCTTTGCCCCACATTTTCTTCCCCCCACCCAACTTCAGAAGCAAAAACTTTCATCTCTTTTAGCTGATGATCCTGATTTACCACCCGTCTCTAAATAAAGTGCATGGATCCCTTGGACTTGGCTTTTCAGCTTCCGGCATTATCTATTGACTAAAGAGCCTTTCTGCCTTCCATGCTCCCCACACACACACAGCCCCGTCCTCTCATCCTCTCATTAGAGTTATATCATGTATAATTCACGGCTGTCATAAAACCAACTGTGGTTACTTTTTCTTTCCTGTATTTTCACTGCAGATAATAAATGCATGTGTGTGTGTATTTAACTGCACTTAGCTTCCTATGTATCTGTCAATAATCCAGCCCCAAATTCTCACCTCACCCAAATCTTCCCTCAAGACATTCAAGACATCCAGACACAGGCACTGTGCATGCTCCATCTTGCTGTGTTCTTCTGGAAACTTCGCACTGCCCTGGTGCCTCCCACTGCTGTCCACGGGTCTCTATTTACCCCATCCTAGAGACTGCCTTTCTGGAACCTTCTGTCTTCTTTGCCCTTGGTTTACATCCTCATTTTCACAGAGACTATTCTTTAATGTGGTGTTCGTCAGAGGGTACATGAGGATAAATATTTAGACCCTTTACCTATTCAAAAATGTTGGATGTGTTTATTCTGCTTTGCAGTTCACTGAAATGTAGAATTCTTTTTGAGACAGAGTCTCACTTTCTTGCCCCCAGCAGAATGCCATGGTGTTATAGCTCACAGCAATTTCCTGGGCTCAAGCAATCCTTTTGCGCCCCCCACCCCAAGTAACTGGGACTCCAGGCACTTGCCACATCATCTGGCTATTTTTTAGAGACGGGGTCTTGCCTGGCTCAAGCTGGTCTCAAACGCATGAGCTCAAACAGTCCACCTGCCTCAACCTCCCAGAGTGCTAGGATTACAGGTGTGAGCCGCCATACTTGACCAAAATGTAGAATTCTTGATTGGAAATCATGCTCCTTCAGTTTTGAACACATTGCTCCACTGTGTTCCAGCTTCCGGGGTTGCTTTAAAAATTCCAAATCCATTCTGACTCTTACTTCATTCTCTGTGACTTTCTTAGATCTTCTCTTCATCCCAGAGGGAGAAATTTTACAGGGATGGGTCTGGGTGTGGGTGGGTTTTCTCACTCAGTGGCCCTTTCAATCTGGTGACCCTGGGACTTATGCTTTGAGAAATTGCCTTGAATTCCTTGATGATTTCCTCTTCTCTCTTTTTTTTCCTACTCTCTCTCTTTAGGACTCGTGTTGTTTGGGGGTTGGGCCTCCTGTCTTATTCCTTGCGTTTTCACACCTCCCTGTTGGATTTCCCATTGCTTTGTACATCCCATCACTGCACTTGGGGAGCTTCCCCCCATTTTGTCTCCAACTGTTCCATTGCACTTTTCATTTCCACGATCACAGTTATAGTTTTCAGGACCTCTTTTTTTTCTGAAAGGTCCCTTTGATGGAATCCAATGTCTTATCTCTCTGAGGCAATTAATCTTGTTATTGTTGGTTGTGTTTTTCATTTTGATTTGGTTTTGGTTTTCTTTTCTGCATGATTTCTGTTGTGCTTGTTCATACATGTGTTTGCTTGGTCATATTTCTCAGGTGTCCAGAGTCCTTACTGTCTTTTCATGGCTGTTTTTTTTTTTTTTTTTGGTGGGGGTCTCAAAGATGAATGGAAGCAATGAGAGGCTCTCTGTTGACAGTAAGCATCTCTATAAATGCCCACCTGGGCAAGGTGATGGCAGTATCTTTCAGTCTTTCTTCTTGGCCAGAATCCCCGTGAAGACTCCAATCTCCCTCCTGGAGGATGAAGGGTTCAATTTCTACGTACTGGAAACCACAGAGAGAAAACAGTCAGGGAGATGGGGAGAGGGTTTCAGCATCCAGTGCACATGCATGCACTTCTTCCCCCTTATTTCTTTGAGGGACTCCCTGCCCTGCCCTCATTGTGTCCCATGTCACCTCTCATAGGTGCTCGGTTCCCCTTTTACAGAGAATAAACCTCCAGGCTTTCTCAGGGTGGACGAAGGGTGGTCTCCTGAGCCACTGGTGCTGAGGAAGGGATGGAAGTCCAGCAGCTTCTAACAAGACCTTCCACCAACCATCCTTTTTTTGGTTCCCCCCTACTCCCCGCCCCCCCCCCAGAGTCTCTGAGGGATCCTGGGATGTGAGCCAGGGTGGTTCTCAGCTTTCCCTACTACAGATTTGGGATTCTGTTTTCTTGGTCTGAAAAGTCTTTTCCATACTTTCATCTCTTTCCAGTTTCTAAAATTTTACTGTCAGTCTCTGTCCTACTCTCCTCTTCCTTATGGGTTTATTATACCATTTTAAAAAAAAAAGAAAGAAAGAAAGAAAAAGAAAAGAGAAAGGATGAGAAGGACGAAATTTCCCCACCATCTTTTAGTAAGTGGTTTTCAAATACTTTTTAGCCGTGGAACTCATTTTTTCAAAGAACTTTTCAAAGAAGGTCACCCTTTCAGCCCTTCCCATGGACCTCAGAGCTGAGTGGCGCCTCCCTGATCTTCTGGGATTCGGAGACACTGATGGGAAGTGGCAGTGTTCTAGGAGGTCTTTGGGCTTTGGACTCTCCGTGTGACAGTCTCCAGTAATTACTGCCCAGTCCCTTTGCTCTCTGAACCTAATTTTCTTCATCTAAATAGGGATAATGGTACCTGTTTATAGGATCACCATGATAAGTGGACAGTAAGATGAGGGCTTGGCTATCCCAGGTAGGACAGACAGGAAGAACACAGCAAAGGAGGCAGTTTCTTCCTTCCTTCCTCCTTCCTTTCTTCCTTCTTTTATTCCTTCCGCCAGTATTATTCTGATTTTTCTAGGCTAAGGTGGTCTTTCTACCCAGGCAGTAGAGAGCTGCTGAAGGCTGTGCATCTGAGTGTGACTTTGATGCCCGTTGTGACAGCACATCAAATAAGAGAAAATATTCTACTCCAATCCTATAACTGCATTGAGCCATGGACAGTAGGAATGAAAACCAAAAGGAAAAATGACATATGAGTTGTCGGGCAGATGGAGTGTCTGAGAGCAGGGTGAGTGTGGGTGCACCTCAATTCTCTCAGCTGCAAATCACAGGAAACTGTTACATTTCCCATATTGTTTGAAATGAGGAGTCCTGCAGGAGGGACAGCCACGAAGTCCTTGTTTGGAAGATACGAGAAAGGGCTTGGGTTCTGCAGTGCAGGGCCTGGGCTGCCATCACTAGCTTTGTGACCTTGGGAAGTTCCTTTGTTCCTTGTGAGCCTGGGTTTTCTCACCTGTAAAAGGAGATGATTGTCATGTGGTTTGGAGGAGCCAGCTCTGGTTGTCATGACATGAGGTGTAGGGTCTTTCCAGCTCTTGTCAGCTGATAGGCTGCTTCTATCATTATCATTATTATTATTTCAAAATACTAAAGGGATACAAAGGTTTTTGTTGCATAGCTAACTTTTGTAATGCTTGAGTCAGGGTTATTAGTGTGCCCATCACCTGAATGGTATCCACTATACCCATTGGATAGGTTTTTGTCATTCCCTTTCACCCCTCTTCACTCTTCCTGACTTCCCATGACTTTTATTTCCCTCTGTGACCTTGTGTGCCCAGCCGATGGGCTATGTCTGCTTGGCACTAAATACTGGGATGTTGCTCAGAGAGTCTGTAGCAAAAGGCCCAGGTGAGGGAGCCATGAGGGCTACATCAAGCCAGGGTCCCTCCCTAAGGATAAGGTGGCCTTTTTCAAAGGTCAGAGGACCTAATCCGAGCTCCTCTGCAGGCAGGGTGCCCGGGCTGGAGATGAAGCACCTGCTGGGAGGTGTTTCATTCAGAGCCCAGATTTGAACACACACAGAGGAAGGGATGAGGAGCACAAAGGTGACACCCAGTGTCCAGAGGGTGTCCTAGCCCCACAGGCCTGGACCAGGGAGAAGAGAATTATTCCCTGCTCATGCTGGAGTCTCCTGGAATGGGAGAGGGGACCAGCGAGGTGGATGATGAGTGGGGACCTGTTCGCAGCTACAGAAGTTCATAGCTGTCCAGAGGGTGAAGGCCCAGTCCTAGAAGGCACTGATGCCTGATACAAGTTGGTCCCAGAGGCTTTCCAGCCTGGCTGTCTGCCCCATCCCACACGTATACGAAGCTCCAGCCTCATCTATCACCCTGCTTGGTGCTCTTGAGTGCCTATCACCACTCTGGGGGTAAAGGTGCACTTCATGGCTGTTAGGAACAGCCAGCATAAGACAGGTATCTCCATTTAGCAGTAGGTGACAAGGACACAGTTTAGGCATCAGCTACACTTGGCTTTGCCACTGACTAGAAAGCCACTTCCCCTCTCTCAAACTCAGTATTCTCATCTGGAAAATGAGAAGAATAATAGTATCTGTTTCTCAAAATCTTAAAGATTAAGTGAAATGATGTCTGTCTGTAATGTACTTGGCACGTGGTAAGTACCTGGCATGTAGTAAGTTGGCTGCTGGGTACTAAGTTCTTCCTTCATGAATTATCAATATTTACTTCTGTGATTGCCTCAAGTGACAAGTAAATTCCTGGCATCTCTACAAGCACTTTGTTGTAATACAATATAAACTCAACCAGACCACTGATGTGGAATTCTAGATCTCTCAGAGAGGCTATCTAAGCATACGTTACACAACTATCTTATACCTCAGTTTCTCACCCATAAGATGGAGATGATAAGACTACTGTGAGTATATCACACAGCGTTTGTGTGAGAATTAGCCAAGATGCTACATATAAAGTATGCCTGTCACACAATAAGTGCTAAAGAAAAGTCTGCTGTTATTATTATTATAAAAGGATCCCTAGGAATCACTCGCTCCCAATTGCTCATTTTGCCAATAAGGAAAGTGTGGACTCAGTATATGCCAACAGGAAGAAGGGAGGAAGGAAAAGACACGTGATAAGTGTACACAAGGACACGACACGTGCCATCCTGATGTGGCTACCTAGATGGCCAGGAGGTGGTGGTGTGATGGTGTCAGGTGGGGAACCTGAAGTGCCTTCAGCTCCCTTGCAGAAGGATGGCCAATCTCAAAGGATTCCTTTGGTTGAAGAGATAACATAGGGTGGCCTGGTTATAGGGGTCACAGTCCCTGCAGGTGGAAGAAAGCAGCCCTCCAGGGAGTTGGGCCTCAGCAAAGGAGGTGGCTGTCCTTGTTGGGAGGCCCGGGGTGGCCTTGGCTGCAGAGAATACACACTGATAAACTTGGGCATCATGTTGGCAACCTGCTCCTGTTGGTCAGGAGAAAAGAATTTACTTATACTCTGCTTTCAGCTTTTCTGTATGTTTGTAGATTATTTCAAAATAAAAAGTTAAAAAAAGATATAATGGATAATGGTTCAAAAAGTACTGGGGAAGCCAGGAATTGAAAGAATAGTTTTAAAGGGCAGAGGCTGATAGGAGCTGACCAGGCAGATTTCTGGGCAAATGCAGTTGTCTGAGCCCAAGAGGCATCAGACCAAAGGAAAAAGCAAGATCTAAACCCCGAGCAGAATTTTGGGTCTGTGCTGTGACCAGGTGTCATCTTCTGCCATGGGTTACTTGCAGGCCCAAGATGAATAGGCACAGCTGGCAGGAGAATTGGGAAAGTGTGTGCCAGGGCCCAGAAGCTAGCAGAAGCCAGTCTGGGCTTGGAGAGGGCAGCATGGGATAGCTGCGCTGGGCAGGCAGGCTCCCAAGAATGTGGTGACAGCCAACAGGGATGGGCCCAAGAGCCAAGAAGAGCCCAAGGCAGCCAGGGAGAAGCCAGGTTGTGAGCAAGGCCTATGGCCCACTGGTGAGTGAAGCCAGCAGACTGGGCCAGAGGATAGCCAGCAGAGGTCTGGGCAGGGCTGTCAGAGTCTGGAGCCAAGGGCAGGCTAGGCACCTCCCTCCCCCACCCCACCCCCAGGAAAAGTAGCCAGGAATAGAGGCAGCTGGCCTGGAAGTCAAGGGAGACCTGTCTGCAATGTTGGTGTTATTCAGCCCAAAGCCCAGGGCAGGACTTTAGGGGTTAGGGCTGGGGGTATGAAGTATGTTCCCTAGTTCAGGACAGATGGCTATAGACCAATAGAGAAGAAAGGGTTTTTACCAAATCCTAGCAAAGAGGAGAAAGGTCCCTGTAGACTTTCAGAATGTCAGCAGAACTATCAGATAGGCTGCCCCAAATCCTCTTCTCCCCAAGGTTCCTCTCAAAAACTGCTGGGACTGATCAGCTGGAAGTCTCAGGAACCAGATTCTAAGCACCGTGACTCCTGAGCTTTGTAACTTCCCTGTTGACTGGGGTTGTTCTCTCATGCCAGTGAATAGGAAAACCTCTCCAATGCAGAGGGTAGCCCCCAAGAGGCAGCTGGGGACTGTGTCAGTGACCTCTGTGGTCAGTGCTGGGATGAGAAGCCTGTAAGGCATAAGGAGAGGTGACAGCTTGAATGGGTCTGGACCAGGAGAGCAGAGTTTCCACTGGGGAGACAGCCGCAGGTGAGCAGGGACCCAGGGGCTGGAAGGCAGCAGCAGTGGTATGGATGTGAGCCAGCTCAGCCCCCACCAGGTAATAGGACATTCCCAGTCCGGACTCCAGCAGGGTCTCTATGAGGCCTGGTTGCTGCAGGAGAGGGCAGAGCCGTGTCCCATGCATGCCCCCACACTGGTCTAGGCTGTCTTCCTTCCCTTGCCAGAGGCTAACATGCCTTTAGTGTGCTAGCTCCACCTTCCTGATGGAACCCTGGAGTCAGGGCCCTTGCCTGAGGCTGGGCTAGGCGGTGGGAGGGAAGCTGCTACAAAGGTAGCAAGGCTTTGTCTCGGGTCTACCAGGGATGGGCATCGGCCTTGCTCAAGTCTTCACCAGAGGGGCCCTCACAGCCATGGCCAACATACTGAAAGCAGCAGGCTGCAGGAAGTGCTTAGACGGCCACCTCACTTTCCCCCAGTATAGTAATGAGCCTGGAAGGGAGTCAAGGTTCTGGGTCTTCAGAGCAGGCAGGCCTGGAGTGAGGAGGGAGCTGGAGCTCCAGCAGGCTCTGCAGACTGGGCTGGCCAACCAGGCTATGGCGTACTCCAACATCCTGCCTGCTGCCTGGACTGGGGTCAACGTTCCTCTCCTCCTAAGGAATTTTCTCCTCCCCTTTCACTAAAGAGGAAATGGAGACCCAGGTAGAGCTCTGCCTCTTGCTGTGTCCTGGGCAAGTTCCTCTGCCTCAGTGTAACTCAATTTCTTTATCTATAAGTTGAGGAAGATAACAGTACCTGCCTCGTTACTGTGAGGTCACTATAAGGTTGCTGGGTTTTCTGTCAGTGAGAAGTGCTAAGCCCTGATGGGGGGTTAGCTCTCTCCGTGCCTCCACAAGCTCTTGCTCTGGATCCAAACTCTGGTTACCATTTAAATAAGATCCTTATTTTTCTTCTTTTGGGACAGAGTTTCACTCTGTTGCCCCAGGATAGCTCACAGAAACTTCAAACTCCTAGGCTGAAGCGATTATCTTGCCTCAGCCTCCCAAGTAACTGGGACTACAGGTGCCCACGATAACATCCAGCTAGTTTTTCTATTTTTAGTAGAGATGGAATCTCACTCTTGCTCAGGCTGGTCTCAAACTCCTGAACTCAAGCGATCTAACCACCTCAGCCTCCCAGAGTACAGGCTTACAGGCATGGGCCAACACACCAGGCCATCGCATTGTTATTCTTTGTTCTTGTCCTTTCCTCAAATCACTGAGCCATCTGACCAGGTGCCAAGTGCACCCTCTGTAATAGACAGGAGGAGTCAGGACCTCTGGGGCTGCCCCTCCAGAGCAGAGTGCGGCTTGGGGGTCCACAAGGCTGGGCTCCCTGCCCACCAACCAGCCTCTCCACCCCATTCCCTGCACCCCCTAGGCACCTCTGCGTGGCTGTTCCTAGTGCCCAACCTTCCATTCTGTGGTGCTGTCACACACTCAGTGCCTCTGCTAGGTACCCGTTTTCCACCTGGTAAATTCTTCAATGACCCATGCAGTGTTCTTCCTCTTGTGAGGAGCTTCCCTGATCTCCTCCATGCCCATACCCACCCCTGCACCCAAGTTAGCTGGTCCGCTTCCACAGCCCTCTGACACTGTGTGCATTCTGTCCTCAGACACTGCTGTTTGTCACTTTGTCCAGTAACTCGTTAAAGGCAGGAGTCAGAGCTGATTAGCCTTTGTCCCCAACACCTAGCACATAGACGCCATAGTAGTTTACTTTTTATCCATCAAATATTAATTGGGTGCCAGCTGTTGCAGGTGTTGGGGGTGTAACAAGGAACAAGCAGAGGAGAAGCAAGGGGCCCTGAAGAGTCGAACGATCTTGCAGAAAAGAACCAAGTTGCAGTTCTTACAGTGATTTCAAAGCTTACCACAAAGATGGAGTAATAGAAGCAGTGCCCGCACTCTCAATGAACCTAAGTGGAGCTGCGGGGGATGTGAGCAGGGTCTGTTCTCCTTCAGCCATTTAGATGACTCTGCATCTCATGTGGACTTGATGCTCCACAGGGTCGCCTCCTTGCTGGTGGTTGCTCTGAAAGGCACTATACATGTTTTAAATAGCATTTATAAGTGATACTTCATCCAGGCAGGGCTGGAGAGCTGCCCATGGGCTTTCTGGAGACACTGTGTTGACTCAGTTCTTTACTGGGCACTGGGCCTGATGCAGGGTAGCACATGGGGAGTGAGTGGTCATCTGCAGCAAGGTCACGCCTGGTTATGTCAGCCCTGTTTGGGAAGAAGGAGTCTTGGCTCATAGTCCAGGCTCTGTTGCCAGTGGCTGTGTGACCTTGGGCAAGGCCCTTGCCCTTTCTGGTTTTTAGCCACTTTGTTGATTCTATAAGGCCTAGTGGTTTCAGAGTATAGCACAGATCGTCCAATACCTGGTATATTCCTTTGAGCTGTCCTGGTGTGTTTGTTCTGAGAAATAGAACAAGAAAGACCCTCCTGGGAGCTGCTTCAGTTCTGTCTCTGTATCTGCTGAGAGTACTCCCTGCTTTTCTGTGCCCTGAGTTCCAACTGGTTCCAACACAGAGGGAGAGGGGTAGAGAGAGGTAGCTCCCTGGGTGCTCCAGCCCCACCTGCCTTCTCCATAGCAGTCCCCACTAAGCATACCCAGGAGGAACCTCAGGTGACTTAATCCCTGGTGACCGCTGGTTGAGGTGCAGCATGAGGCCCCGAAGACTGAGCCTATACCAGCTGTAGTCACCTGCCAGCCACCCACCATCCACCCTGGCTGTGCAGAACCAAGCACTAAACTCAGAGGGGCAAAGGACTTGCCTATAGTCTTATAGGTAGTAAGGGGACAGCTGGGATTCCCAGGCAGCACTGCTTGGCTTCAAAACCTGTGTCCTCTCCTTCACCCACTACCACCATCTAGATGGGCCCTATATCCTGCTTCTAATTCTCAACCACCTGCATAGCAAACCCCTTGTGAGACCTTGTTCCTGCCCCTCCCTGGTCCAGGGCCAAGTCTGGAGTAGCCCAGTGAATGCTGTGGATGAATATGATGATGATAGTGGTGGTGCTTCCCTGGAGCCCATGGTGAAGGATGGGATTTATAGTCAAAAGGCACCACTACCTCTTTCTGATAATCCTTCCATGCTCTGGAACATTCCTCCCACCTGCGGCATGTCCTCCAACCATGAGAGCCAGAGGGTGTTTAATCCAAGGAGGAATGGGGTGAAGGTCAGTGCCCTTCTTCTGCTGCTCACTGGCTGTGTGACCTCAGGCAAGTGGCTTCACCTCTCTGAGCCTCCATCCCCTCATCTGAAAAAAGATGAATGACACCATTCCCTTCACTAATTTCTAGTAAAGGATAATGGAATGAGAAGATGTTAAGTGCTGAAGGATCACAAATAGTCAGTGTGTGTTACTGCCACTGCTGGTGTCTGTCCAGCCCAGAAAATGGCTGAACGGTTGTGTTGAGCCCAGTTAGCCACAAGGCAAAGGCAGCCTCAGCCACGCCATTGGACCAGAGAGGCCTTCCTCGTCATCTTGATCATACCATTGACGGGGAGCTCTGATCAGCAAAGCGTTGCTTCACACTTGGACAGAAAATAAAGAAGACTATTTGGTGGCTGTGTCTGAAACACAGTTTGCAGCATCAGAGTGAGCACTTGTGACAAGGAATGAACAGAAGCAAGGTCACCAGCTCCGAGGACAATGCCTGTAAGGACTCCTGACAACAGAGCATGACCAAGATGTGGCAGGAGATTGGACACTCAGACGATGTGCTGCTCCCAGTCCATGGAAAACTTTTTATGTGCCATCAAGAAGCTTCCCCAAGTACTTCCCCTTCACTATGCCTGGGGAGACAAGACCAGCCACATCCATAGCAGCCTCCACCTCATTTTCATGTTCTGAGTTTGTTTCCGTGTGTCTGGCATCTAGGTCATGCTCAAGTCCATTTTCATGGGAACAGATGAAGTGTTCTCCACTATCTGGTCACCATCTCCTTTAATCTCTGAAAAGGCTTCACAGAAATGGCCTTTCTATAGGGTAGCCTGGCCAGCAGGGACAACCCTCACAGTCTGATCCTAACAGATGACCCCTGGAAGCTTCTGATAACCCATTTCTCACCCTGCCTTCCTCTGTTGCACTAAGTACTGCCGGAAGCATCAAGCTCTTTCAACCAAAGGGAAGATGAGACCGGATCAGAAGCAGCAGCTCCAGCATCCACTCATCACTCAGCTGTGACAGTGCCTCAGCTCCTCAACCCCACATTCTGTTCATGAGGATACTAATTTGGCCCCAGCTTTGAGCGATCAGACGCATAAGGCAGTGGGGTTGTTGGTGAAGGATGACAAAAATCTAAACCAACTCCACCGCAGGAGTCTTATTCCGTGTTTCTCAAGGGCAAATAACCAAATCCCTTTATTCTTCAACTTGGAATTTCTGCTAAACCGTCCCACTCACTTTGCGCCCCTACCATCTTGATGAAAATCTAACAGCAGGGTTAACTTCACTGAGCTTTCATAGTCCCCACCTAGTTTTTACCTGGACTGTGATCCTGCCTCGTGCTGATCTCCATTTTAGAGGTATTAGAGTGGTACAAACTCTGTGTCACGCAGATCGTGTGTAACAGGAGGAAACAAAGCTAGTCTTCTGCACCGTATTCAATATCAAAGTTTGGATGCTAAAATGCTTCCCGTTCCGAGTCGGCAATTCAGTCTTCATCACTAGAATTTGCTCCTCACAGTCGTCACCTTCTCGGCCTTTGCCCACTTGGGGTACCACTCCTCTGGGACGATCTTTGCCCTTCGCACCCCTCCTCCCTCTACATCCATGTCACTTCCCTCATCTTCTTCTACATCTTCTTTAGAATATTGACCTTCCTGGAAACAGGATTCTGAGCAGAGAGGGGGGCATAAAGGAATCTTCTCTTTAAGACGTTTCCTCCCCAGTGCTTGCTTCGGCAGCACATATACTAAAATTGGGACGATACAGAGAAGATCAGCATGGCCCCTGTACAAGGATGACATGCAAATTCATGAAGCATTCCATATTTTTATAAAACAGCCAATAAATTTTTTAAAAATAAGAAGAAGTTTCCACCCCCTTGGACAGGATACTGGCATGGGTGTGGTCACCTCCATCCTCATCCAGTGGGGGGGCCTGAGGAAGTCTTGGTCCCTTTGGCTGTGACCTTGGAGGGTTTCTGAGGGTATCCCATCAGCATGTTTTGGATTCCTTTGTAAACCTGGCCATGGAGGAGGAAGAGGACATAGTAGAGAGTCTAAATCATGGCTTTGTATCTATCAACTGGTTCCCTGATGCCAAGACTGGGCACTTGTACCAGCCTCTTAGGCTTCACTTTTGAGTTGGTGAGGAGGACGTCTCCAGGCTTCCCACCCTATCAACAACTGGGCTACTTCCTGGATTTCTTTCCATTGTTGAAGAGCCAGTCTGACTGTTCTGGGTGCTCTCAGGCACGCTGCTGGCTGGAGCAAATGCTGATTGAGCCCCTGCTGTGTGCTGGGTAAGCACACAATCTATATTAACTAAGTTAAACTTGCAACAGCTCTTTGAGCATGTACTATTTTTTAGTTATTTTTTAATTGACGCATACCATATATACAAAAAATTTGAGTCATAAGTAGACTACTCCATAAGCTACTATAGATGAATATACTCACGGAACTGGGCCCAGTTACCTACAGGTCAAGAAATAGGACATCATACTCATTTTAAAGATGAAGAAACTGAGGCACAGAATCTGCTGAAGGTCACATAGCCTGGTCTCAGGGGTTTGGGCTCCTTAGACAGACTTTTTTCTACTGTCCCGTGCTGCCCCTATGGCAGGTATAACTGGGGGACATGACTCATCTCAGGGTCAGGGAAAGCTTCTGAGGATGTAGAGTTGGATTTGAGCACTATGGGAGGATTGAGACCCTTCCAGGCAGGGTGATCTGCTAAGAGGCCCTATTATAGGGAGCAACTCTGGGAGGACACAGGGGGAAGGAGGTGTGTGCAAACACCTGTCAGGGCAGCAACGCACAGACCCGCCAGTCAGCTGAGGGGCAGCCATGGGGCTCACAAAAGGATTCTTCCTCACACAGAAGGGCTCTCAACAGCCGCCTCGAAATAGCTCCCTGGATGAAAACCTGCTTGGAGGCCGGAAAGTCACATTTCCATAGAGATGGTTAGAGATATGGGGCTTTCATTGGAAGGGTGGCTCAGCCTCGGAACAATAGCTGGAGGGGCAATACTACAGTCACATGGCAGCCACAGCCCACAGCTGAGTGCTCTGGGTAGTCATCAACACCCCCGCCATGGGCGGGAGCCTGTCATACCACCAGTAGGAATGAGGCAGGATTTGAACTCTGCAGTGTGATCTGCCAGCAGTCCCCATGCCTAACCACTGTACTCTGCAACTTAGGAATCAGACAGGCCCCTGTGAGCCATGACCACACCCTTCCTTCCTTCCTGTTTTCCCACCCACTCACCTACTGGCTGCTTGTGGTTGGAGCGCCAGTGTGCATGCTGTGTCCATTTATATTCCAACCAGACCCACTAGACCTAGAGTCCAGCCTCCCTCCCACCATTGGAATCTGTCTGGCCCCAAAATTGCAAGGTCGTTTACCCTGAGCTTGAACGCTCCTTCTATCAGGGAGCTCACTACTACTCAGGCTTGCTTTTCTTCAAGTTTGTAACTCTGGGATTTAGAAAGATTTTTCTTAAAATGAGCCCAGATCTTCCTTTCTGTCCTGGTTCTGCCTGATTGCTGAGCCACCCACCAGGAGGCTGACAGTGGTCAGAGATACGGCCTAAATTGTCCAAGGATAGATTTTCCATGAGCCTGGTTTCTCCTCTGTGCTCAGCTGGCAGGGAGCAGATGTGCTCAGGGCATGGAGCAAGAAGGTGGCTATTACCATGAGACAATTAGGGTGCCCTCTCTTTCCCCTTCACAATTGGAGTCTGTAAGTCCAGGGCTTGACCGCATAGCCCCCTCATGTATTCCTCAGGTTTAAGCCATGAGGAAGCTGCAAGGGACTCCAGCCGGCTGCCTTTATGAACATTAATTACCTTGTCCCATTCAGTTACATCAGAAGCTATTTCACGGCCTTCACAGAGCTGATACCTTGCATTCATTACAGGGTTTAAAAACTGTTCACAGCCTTTTCTTACTTTATTTGTCCCTTCAGTATATGTGTATCTCTGTGCAAGTAGGAGCACTGAGGCCTCTGGTTGTGGTGGCCCAGCATCTTCATAGCCACTGGCCCACAGCATTGGTCAGGCACTTAATGTATACACAGCTGCCACCATATGTGGCCTTAGTCAGCGTACCCTCTGCCTGCTGATCCACACAGCCCCAAAGAGGGGCTCCCCTCCTTCCCTGTCCTCCCCGCCACGGCCTGCAAGAGACAGGCCAAGCTTCTGAACCAGGCACCTGAAGCTTTTCTGGGCCAACCTGGAGATGGCCTTCCTGCCTTAATTCCTGCTACTCGTACCCAGGACTGTCATACAGAATTGTGGAATTCAGTAGAATTCCTATAAAAAGCACCTACCACACAGATAGATGCTCAAGAAATAATAGCTATTTCTTTTTCTGTGGTTAAAAAGATTGCACCTTTTACCCTGGTTGATTTTTTTTTTAGTGCTTTTTAGCAAAAAATAAGACATGTATTTATAAGTATTAACCAAGAGGAAGAGAGCTGTCCAGTGGAAAGATTGTTGCACATAACCTGGCACATAGCAAGTGTCTGGTCACTGGGTGCTCAGCTCACCAACACTGGCTACCGGCAAGGTACAAAGCATCAGCTGGGCAAGGACTCAGTTTCAGGGTCTGGTCACTTCCCTATTCTGGGTCTGTTTTCCATCTGGGGCTCAAGGGAATGAAGCTGAAGAACACTGCAAAGAGGAGACAAGGACCTGCGTCAGGCTGGGCTGGCTCCAGCCCCTCGCCAAGGGCCTCTGGCTTCTCTGGGCTATTTGCAGGAGAAGGTAGACATCATCTTTCCCATGTCAAACTGTTTGAGGATGTGGAAACGTTAGGACTGGAGGGAAGAAATTTCAAGCAGCATCATATCTTTTGGAGACTGTCAAGTGAAAGAGGAGACAGGCCAGCCAGAGCTTGAACCATGAAAGTGAGCACAGGTTGACAAGCTTGATAACAACTTGCGAGAGAGCTGCCTGGGAAACCGTGAGTTCCCGGGGGCCAGAGAAATACTTGCCTGTAGGACGGTGTGAACAGGATCCACCTGAAAATGGCCAAATCCAAGCATGCACAAGCTTTCTTTGCATTAGAGTCTTAAGGACCTTCTGAGCATGAATGTTCTCTAACAGTAATTTTCAAATTGCTTTAAAGTCACAGAAGTCTTTTTTTAACCCAGTTCAGTTTATATAGATTTCCTACTCAAAAAAACAACTTGATACAGAGCTGCTGTGGTTGGGGGAGGAGAACCCCAAGCCCCACTGCTCAGCCTCCCCACCCTACCCCAACCAATCCTGGTCTAAAACTCTGTAAGCCGGGGCTACTGAAGGCTGGAGTGACTCCGCCTGATCTCCACGTTTAAGGAGTCGACTCCTCTCTGGCAGTTTCACTTCTACGAACACAAGGGGCCCAGCTCTGGCTTCCTGCCTGCCCCCTAATCTCACTGTCTGGTCGGAAGCAGGGTGTTGGCTGCATTCCACAGACCGGTGCTGGCTTCAGCCCAGGCTTGGAGCCTGCTTGCTTGTCCTTAGGCATCTACACTTGGTCACTGAGAAGTCACTCCACAGCGTCTCCACCTGGCATACTCAGTCTTGTAGAATCAAAGCATGTCCTATTCCAAGAGCCATGCTGGGTGTCAGCCCCCAGCTGCTGCTGTCTTCCTGACAGTGACACTGGGAACTGATGTTTTCTTAGTATGAAAAGTCACAACAGGGAAACCAAGAAAATGGTGAAAATGACACTTCCACATTGCAAGCCTGCAAAACTGACAAAGGCAGGCCCTCAGCAGCAGGAGTCCTTCAGGAAAGTATAGAAGAGAGTGACTTTGACCTGCTGTTGGCCTTCCATCAGGTCACCACTACACTCTCTAGAATCTGGGTCCTCCTTCTTCCTGCCCTCACATCTGCCCAGCTCAGGCTCTATGCAACCTGTACCTGGCTCCTGGGCCTCCCTGCCAACGCCAAGGAGCCTCGTAAAACATCATTCTCACAGTCAGACCTTGGACACCCACACCCAGATAAAAGCTTTTCTCTATGAAAGTCAGCTGAGGCCCAACCTCATTGGTTCCATCTCTGATCATAGCACTTTGCACATTGTCTCAATTACTATTTCTATCTCTTTGTTTTATGACCTTTTTTAAGTGCCTGTTAGTCACTTGAGGCCAAGATCAGACTCTGATTTAGCTTTATATTTATGGCCCTGGCCCAGCCCCAGGCTCCGACCAGGCCTTCCTAAGTACTGTCGAGTAAATACATAGAGTGCGGCTTGCAGTTCATATTCTTGCCTAAAGCAGAGACTCTGGCAGACTCCATGCCTGTGCTGAATTACATGTGTGCCGTGGAATTCCTGGCACGGCAGGCCTGTCCCTGAATGCCATACTATGTGTCACTCACACTCAATGCTGTGACATGATGTCATCTCTGCAGAACTCTGACAAAAAGAGAAACTGGGGTGTACCCAGAGCCCAGTGTGAACTTCCCAAGTGACCCAAAACTCAGCCTCCCCAGTTCATTTTTCACCAAGGAATGTGTTTCCTACCTCTTGGCAACTGAATATTTTTAGCAGATACACAGTTCCGCAGGCCATGCCACCTTTTTTAGTTTCGCTGGGGGAACAGTGTGTCGTTGCAGACAAGTCAGCCAGCCCACTGTGGCTGGACCTCTCAGGGCACAGTGGCCACTGGGAACTGGGCCCAACCCTCCCTTTACAGGACATAGGCTTCCCACAAAGGTGGGTCTCAAAGTGACGGTGTGTGCTTTCCTAATCACGTCTTCCTCTTGCTTTGCACTACTGTACCCATATTGCATGCCTCTGGGGGGGAGCATGTTTGACAGCAAGAGCATGATAAAATCAGAAATTTGGGAACCTTTAAAATGCCCAAATTTGGCAGGATGCAAGAGTTTTACAATTTAATATTAATAATATATGAAAAAGTCAATAATAAAAATGCAGGATAGTCTCATAGAATCTCAGATTAAGAAGGTAACTCTTTGATGGAAGTATTTCGGATTGCATGTGAAAACCCCACACTGTACCCCAGAACTGCATTAATGTACATAGTTACCATTCAATAAAAAAAAAAAAAGAAGGTAACTCAGGCGCGGCGCCTGTGGCTCAAGTGGCTAAGGCGCCAGCCACATACACCTAAGGTGGCGGGTTCGAATCCCCAGCCCAGGCCCGCCAAACACAATTATGGCTACAGCCAAAAAAAAAAAAATGGCCGGGCATTGTGGCCGGCGCCTGTGGTCCCAGCTGCTTGGGAGGCTGAGGCAGGAGACTCGCTTGAGCCCGGGAGTTGGAGGTTGCTGTGAGCTATGATGCCATGGCACTCTACCCAGAGGGATAGCTTGAGGCTCCATCTCAAAAAAAAAAAAAGAAGGTAACTCAGAAGCCATTGAGATGTTCATCTTCTCATTCAAGGGCCTAAAGCTGCTTGGTGGAGCGAAACATCATGGGCGTGAAGGTCAGACATGCCCACTCCTACTAGCACATGACCTTGGAGAGATTACTTTGAGCCAGAAGTTTAGGGACACACTGGATCTGCCTCTTGTATTTAATTTGACTTCCACAAGTTTTGTTTTTTTTTTTAATTACAGAATTATAGAGTGGTTAAATACAGAACTTTATAGGCAGGTGACCTGAGTTCAAATTTCAAGTCCATTAACTAAGTGACTGTGTGATCTTGGGCAGGTCACTTAACCTCTCTCACTGTTTTCTTATGTGTAAATGGGGTGATTAGAGCCCCCCCAAAAGGACTGTCATGCAATTTAATGAGTAAATGCATATTTAAAACAGTGCTTGGCACCTTGTAAGAGCTACATAAGAATTTGCTCATGTTTTAGCTTTTTTAAAAAAATCTAGATTTGGTTCAGCACCTGTGGCCCAAGCGGCTAAGGCGCCAGCCACATACTTCTGAGGTGGCGGGTTCGAATCCAGCCCGGGCCCGCCAAACAACGATGGCTGCAACCAAAAAAAAATAGACAGGCGTTGTGGCGGGTGCCTGTGGTCCAAGCTACTTGGGAGGCAGAGGCAGGAGACTTGCTCAAGCCCAGGAGTTGGAGGTTGCTGTGAGCTGTGATGCCACAGCACTCTACCCAGGGGGACAGCTTGAGGCTCTGTCTCAAAAAAAAAAAAAATCTAGATTTGTGGTTTTCTTGAAAAAACTGGAAGATATGATAAGCTCTTGCAATGCTTGGCTGAAAGGGAGTAGCCACTGCCCCTGCAGCAAGGATAGGCCCTGCCTCCCAGGTCCCCACCACCCCTGTCCCTCCTGTGCCTCCTCTTTGTCATGTTGCCAGCCCATCCCCCTTTAGTGCCTGAGCTTCTGCTTGGTCCTAGGAATAAATATATCCATTTCTATTTACTAGTACAAATATGCTAAACCAAATATATCCAAATGAACTAAATGTATCCATGTTACAAGGTTGGAACAGGAGTAAACAAGCAACTTCTCCTAAAGCCCCTATATCACTGTGCAGGACATGTCAGAAGCACATAGTAATCTTGAACTCCCTCCTGCTGGAGGATCTCACAGCCTGTTCATCTGGCCTCTGGGCGCATGGTGCTTACGATGGAGAGCTCACTACCTTACAGAGCAGCTTCATTGCTGAGTCTTTGTCATATTCAGAGCCCAAGATCAGCAACTTCGTTCATTACCTTGCCTGAAAGCCTATTTAATTTCCAGTACACCTCTCTTGGAACCTCGAGTATCTGTGTGCTTGGTGGAAGCTCCAGGTTTTAGAAATGCCTCAATAGAGTCCAATGAGTCACATGCTGATGGCTCAGTATCAGCAGCTGAGGGGATTGGAGGAATAGCTGCTGATGGCAGGAGAAGACCTCACACTAGGTCATACCACGTCACATGTCAGAGCACAGGAGTCCAATCTGGGGTCCAGTCCCTGCCTCACCACTCTCTAGCCGCCTTCTGTCTCCTTCTCTGTTGGGTGAAGATAGTAAGACCCTCTTGATAAAAAGGTCATTCAAGCATCTTTTCATTTTCCTTTGAGTCTACGAGTCTTACAGCCACAGCATAGGAATGAAAACAGAAAGCCTTCCATGTCCCTCCCCACGGCCTCCACAACCTCCTCCCCCTAGGCAGCAATGGAAAGCTGCTTCCAGGCAGGGGTCTAGGAGCACAAGTGCCACAGCCCTGTCTCAGGTCCCTCAAAGCAGCTAAGACTTTCACAATCGACAGAAACAGTTCTTTTTCTTTAAGAATAAAACCAAATATTGCTTTCCAGACTGACTGATACCTCTGGTTTGTCAGGGCAGCAGAAGACAGGTGGGCAGTGGGGCTAGGAGAAATCACGCCCTGTCCCAGGAACTGAGTCAGCCCCTCAGGGCTACCACTGCTGGCCTGTCTTGCAGCCTTGGAATGGGCAGGCAGCTGGTCACTTGGGTAAAGAGCAGCCTGTGGCACAGGCTGATGGTTTGGGTGAAGGAAGGAAGAGGCCCACAGACTTGGGAGGCAGGACCATGCCCCTAGGGTTGTCTGGTTGATACCGGATTTTTGACTTTGGATTGCCAGCCTCTTGGTCTCGATGATTCGATGAATGGATCGATGGACCACAGGATGAGCAGTAAGTCAGGTTTTATTTACAGAGGTATTATTACAGCTCTTACAAAGAGCCAAATCTTGCAGAACAGAATAAGATAGGTTTTATATAAGTGTCACAACTCTTACGAAGAGTCAAACCTCCTTGCAGGGCAGGATGCAAGTGTCACAGCTCTTACAAAGAGCCAAACCTCCTTACAGAGCAGGGTATAAGTGTTACAGCTCTCACAAAGAGCCAAACCTCCTTGTAGAGCAGAATGCAAGTGTTACAGCTCTTACAAAGAGCCAAACTTCCTCACAGAGCAGGGTATAAGTGTTATAGCGCTTCCTCTTCGGCTCTCTCTCCCTCACAGTCTGCAATGATTTGCTGAAGTCTCGCTCCTCTGCTCTATCTTCCTTGACGATCTGTGATGATCTGCCCCTAGGCGCTTTGCTCAGGGGGTTATATAGGGGCAGTTGTCCAATGAGCAGAGAACTTAGCTGATTGGTCTATAAAATAGACCAGTCAGGAGCAGGATTGAAAATGGACCAATCAGGGATGAACTGGAGGAATCACCAGTGTTTTCCCCTGATTGTCCCCGTATTTTTTGTTACTGGAGCCTCCCTTGGGAGAGGAAAGCTCCCCCTTTGGCTCTAGCCTGCCGGTTTCTGTGCCAGCTGCTGCCAAGGCAGAGCCAGCAGGTCCTCTAGTGCTGCTCTACTGGAGCTTCTGGTGGGGGAGGGAAGCTCCCCCATCTTGCTCCAGCCTGCTGGTTCCTTTGCCGGCTGCTGCCACCAAGACAGAGGTGGCAGGTCCCCCAGCCCCGCTCGGCTGAGCTGACTGGGGCACCACTTTTCTGGTATCATGGTTTCCCGTCCAAATTTCTTTGCAGCCATCCACACCTGGGGGCTCTGCCCCATGGCTGGCAGCCTTTCAGGAAGGGCTGAGTGGAGAAGGATACTATTCTTGTTTGTCTGCAGTGTCCCCGGGAATACTGGAGAAGGATGGTGCTAATGAAAACTTGGTCAGCATAGTCTGAAAGTGTTTGAGCAGCAAGTCTGTGCAGGAACTGGGAGCTGAGGGGGAAAATCACTGGCTGGGTGATCCTGGCCATGTCACATGAACTTGCTGGGACTCAGCTCCCTGCTCTGTAGAAGGGGGATAATTGTACAGAAATCATAAAGGGTTGATGGCAGGATTGGGTGACATCAAGCATGTGATAGTGCTCTGCTATCTAGGGGCAAGGAAGATTATTTTATAAGGGAAGGAAAGTGACTTGCCTGAGGTGATCCAATGAGTTCCCATAGGAGCCAGAATCAGACCCAAGTCCCCTGCTGCCCTCTACACTACAAAGCTGAGTTGTTCCTATAAGAAAGTGCTCGTGTTCACACAATTCACCATGATTCTAGGGGACTGGCTATGTCCTGTGTCCTTGGAGAGCCCATGGCATCAGGTTGCACTTGTGCTCAGAGGTTCGGGAAATGGGAATGGGAACAGGCTCAGTGTGATGATAGCAGACCTGAGGAAAGAAGGCCTTGACTTGTCTCTTTGATGTGGAACTCATATTCAGTGAGCACCTGCTGGGTACTGGATGCTGTGCTAGGCTCCATGGATATGCCAGTGGATAAGTAGATGTGGACCCTGCCCTCACGTGGATAATGGGGACTGTGCTTATGAGGAGGCCATTGCAGTCCATGTGGGTTAACAGTACCCTAAAGGAGTGGGTGAGACCCCCTGGAAGGGTGTGTGAGAAGCTTCTGAAAGGCAGGACATTCGTGCAAAGCCCTATAGCAATGGAGGTTCTGGTCAGACAGGAGATGGGATAGTGCCAGAACAGGGACTTTGGGGCTCCAGGTGATATTGGGCATGGCTGGGGGGGAGTGCAGCAGGGGATAGGGGATCAGTAAGAATTGGTGGGAGAGGAGCTGGAGAGGTGGCCAGGGCTAGATGGTGCCCTGAACCTTCTGGGCCAAGGAAAGGGTAGGGCTTCCTTCTGAGGATAGTGAGACCTCCAGGCTTAGAGGAGTGGCAGGACCAGACAGATTCAAGGAAAGATCCTGCTGGCTGCTTTATGAAGAAAGGATACAGAGGTATAGGAGAAGAGACAGCGGCCAAGGCCGAAGGCAGACATGGCACTTCTTACAACATGTACAGCTACAGCATTATGACTGCGTGGAGAGGGAAAGAAACAGAGCCATGGGTGCAGGAGCTGTTCATTGAGACAGGGGCCCAGCAGGAGAAGCTGCAGGTGGAGGATCTGGGTGGGGCTCTAGGTACATAGGGGTTTGAGGTGACTGAAGACCACCAAGGGTGATGCTGAGGGCCAGAGGATGTACAGTAAGGTGGTTAGAGCTGGAGAGAGAAGGGACAGCCATCAGTGCCCACGTGGAAAGTTACCTGGGGAAGGTGGGAGGTGAGAGGGGCACAGGGTGGAGGCTGGGGTGCAGCATAAGAAGGGGTTTGCAAAGAAGACACAATCAGGAGAGAAGAGGGTCACCAAGGCCAAGCATCTACCCCTGGGGTAGTGCAGGGTGTGGAAGGTCTCACACTCAGGCTAAGAATCCACACCTCGCCTGAGCTCCATGCCAATGTTGCCCACGGCTTCATGAGTCAGAATGTTCTTCCTCCTGGAAGTGTGCCAGGATCCCCTTTCTTAGGCCCACTGCCTGCCACAGCCTTTCCTGCCCTGTCTGGACTAGACACCACATATGTATGGCATTAGACCAACAAGATGGCCAGCGGGATCCTACTGAGCCTGTGGGACAGTGAGGGCTGCCTTCTGAAGGCAGAAGTAGGAGCTTTTCTATTGGGTCTTCAGGGGCATCTGTGGCCCTGAGCTCCAGCAGGAGGGCTGGCTACCGCAGCAGGCTGCTGAAAGCTGGTGGCACTTCCTGACATATCCCCAAATGCTGAACCAAGGGCGCTGGGAATCTGGGTGCTCCTGAGGTGGAAGTGAGGGAGAGCGAGCAGGGCTCCTAGCTTCCAGACTCTGAAGCTTAGGAAACAGTGATGGTCCCTATTACCCCTCCCCACAGGAGTATCTGGGTGGCTTCCTGGCAGACTGCAGAGGCTTTGGGGCGGGAAGGTTTGGATACTGGTTCCGTCCATCTCCGGCAAGTCTCCGTCTCTGAGCCTCAGGGTCTTAAGAGCTCTTTGTTGTGAAGTGGTTGTGGTTTAATTTGACAAATTCCCAGGACAGCCTGAGCACTCAGTAAATGGTAGCTGCCAGACATGCTGCAGCTGTCTCATTATCATCAGTTTTACTGTCACTCTGGTGGCCTACAGTGGCTGTTCTTATGAGCAAAGCTGCTGCTGGGGCTGGCTCTGGAGAGATCTGGGGACCTGTGGCTTCACTTCCTCTGGCAGGAAGCACCAGTATACGCAGCTGCACTTGTCCAAGGGGCAGGGGCGCAGGGTTCCATGGTGGACCCCCAGGGCAATTTGTTCCTCCCACCCCAGTGGTCGTCTCCGGTTCTGCGGCCTCCACTCCCAGTGTCCATAAGCGGCTGGATGAAGCTAGGAAGCGTGTGCGTCTTCAGAGGTGGGAACCTGCCTCTTCTCCTCCTTTTTTTTTTTTCCTTTACCATGACGCCTGTTGCTCATAGGTACAAATCAAACGAAGAGTATGTATATGTGCGAGGCCGCGGCCGAGGGAAATATGTTTGTGAGGAGTGTGGAATTCGCTGCAAGAAGCCCAGCATGCTGAAGAAACACATCCGCACCCACACTGACGTCCGGCCCTATGTGTGCAAGCACTGTCACTTTGCTTTTAAAACCAAAGGTAAGAGACAGTCAGCTGGGGCACTGCCCCTGCCTGCTGCAGGGAGCTCCCCTCTGGGGGTCCCAGAACAGAGCTCAGGGGCCCAGACCTCTCTGCCTGGAGCCTGGAGCACCCCCTGCCCACTTCTTGGGTTCCCACCCTACTTGGTGCCCAGTGGCAGAGCAGCTGGCTCCAGACTGGGCCATGGTACCCATGGCTGCTCCCAGCTATCTTCCTGGATCCTGCACATAACCCCAACCCGAGGCCACCCTGCTCTGCCCTACCCGCAGCACTCACACACAGCCCTGGTTTTGTGCCTTCTCTCATCACCCCTTCCTGTTGCATGCCTCCTGAGCCATTTATCCACTGATCTGAAGAACTCCAGCATCAACACTGGTCACACCACTCTTGCATTCAGAAATCCATTCCACTCCAAACCACCACCACACTCGCATGCTCACTGCTCATGCCACAGTCCGCCCCACCTCCACCTGCCTCTCCACTCCCCTCAGCCCCTGCACTGCCCAGCTTCTCTGCCGCTCTCAGCACAGGGCCAGACCAGCAGCTCTGTCACCCCTGTCCCCAGCCATGCCCCACGTAAAGGTCAGAACAGGCTCTGTAGTCACCTGTGAAAGGAAGGGCTGGCCGTTGAGGGCATGCATCTCAGAGAGCTGTGACGAGTAAAGGTGGCAGCCTGGTCTACTGCAGCCACGCAGGACCTGGTGCGGATGAACGAGCTGAGTCCATATGATTCTTGGATTGCACTCTCCCCTGCAGGGCAGGCAAAGAGGGTGCTCACTGCAGACTGGGGTGCCTCAGAGGGAGGCCCAGGGCTCTTGGCACCTCTGGTGGCTTCAACCTCCTGTGCGTTGCAGATTCCTGGTTCAGGGTCTGGACACAAGGGTCCTATCTTCTCCTTTGAGCAAGTTGGGGGCCTCCCCCCAGCCACATGGGAGCCACGTGGTTTCTCGGGGATGAAACTTGTGGGAAGCCTTTGGCTTTGCCATTTGTTGGCTTTTCTTGGTAAAGCTGCTTCCGGTGACAGTGTGGGCAGCCGCTTTGGAGGGGGCCTCCAGCCTTCCTCATTTCCTTTGTGCTCCTGTTGCCTCTCTGCACAAGGTCAAAGGCCAGGTCATCATCCCCTGGCTCAGCGGCCTCTTCTCTGACCAAGTTCCTGTTCCTGGTCTCCTGACTGACCCCTGCCCTCTGTCCTCTTGCCATCGTCCTCCTCAAGTTGAGCTCAGATTTTCCTGCAAGGTTTTGATTTAGATGGAGGTGCCTATCCTCCCACTTCCTTTCTCTGATCCTCTCTCTCTTAGTGCCTCATAAACACTGTCCCAGAGGGTGCCCAGAGAGACCAGATGGGCCTGCAGCCCTCTCCGTGCCCCATGGGTACATCAAAGTCACCCTCCACCCCTTGAGCCCTGCCATGCCCCACCTCCTGTGGCCTTAAGGCAGCTGCTTGGGATTTTATAGAAAAGAGAGATGGAAATTGGCCATTTAAATAAGTCTTGAATTCTGAAAGTAGAAAACTTTCCCCTTGAAGGTGAAGAAAGCGATCGCAGAATGGTGGTGAATGCTAGAACCCCAGGGGCTTGAACTCATAGACACATTGCATCATCTTCCTCTCTGGGAATATTTGTTCTCTCCCCTCTCTGGACAGGGTGGCAAGAAGCTGCAATCAGGATGGGTCACAACCACTGTTCCCAATCCAGTATACGTCCAGGGGACCACACTGTCTCACCCTGAGGAACCCCAAAAGCCTCCCAGCCCAGGCCAAGCAGGGCACACCTGCACACCACCAGGGCTATGCACTGCCCTGGGAGCCATCACTGACATGCGAGACTGGAAAAACCCATCTTGACTGAGTTCCCAACCCAAGTAATCTCCCAGGGGCACCCCACTCGACTCCCTCTGCCTTGCCCATGTTGCCAGGTCTAAGAGAGGCCTGTGACCCTAGCAGGGCCCCCACCTTCCAGGACATGCCTTCACTGGAAGCCATGCCAAGCCTGTCTGCAGTCCCTTTCCTGGGTCTCTCTGAGCCAGCACAGAGCCCTGGAGGGGCCCAAGGGCATGATCTGAACAGAGGGGCTGCAGACTTTTTGCATTTCCAGGGCTGGGAAGCATCCACTGAGAGCAGGTCCATAGAGTGTGCTTTCAACCAGTGACCACGGTGTGTGCTGAGCGCCTCCTCACATGTGTGTAGTGTGAGGACAGAAGCCTTCCAGAGGCAAAGCAAGGGTTGGGTGGGAAATGGCAGAGTCTCAAACTCTGACCAGCAGAGCAGGGACCGTGTTAGAGTGGTGGCAGATGGAAACAGAGAAAGCTCACTCTTCATGATGGGTGTGGGGAGGGAAGACAAGGAGCTCCTGTCTGTCCCTGTGGTCAGTTGTCTCTGCAGAGTGCTGGGTCCTATCAGCCACAGCTCAGACAGATGGCCCCTCCTGTCAGGCCAACTGCCTCCCCATCAGGTGGTCCTTAGTCCTGGGCCCTCCCAGCACCACCATCCAGCTGCGCCTGTGCCTGGGAGCCCTTCCTGTCTGTCTCTGTCTGCCGTCTGTGTCTCGTCTCTATGTCAGACGTCGTGGCGGCAGTTCAGGCCTCTGGGAGCCAGCTGAGGAGCGTGTGGGGGTGGGGCCAGGAGAGGCCTGCAGTGGCCCTGTGGAGGCCAGAGGTCCTGTTTCCTCTTCTCAGATGGTTCCCAGATGCCAGCGGGATGGCTGTACTGTGTCCAGGCCCTTGCGCCGAACAGCTCAGGGGACAGAGATGGCAGCTGTGGACAGACTTCATGCCCACCAGGCTGGCAGGTGCAGGGGCAGGGTCGTTGGTCAAAGCTGAAGGAGGCAGAAAGAGGCACGAGACAACCCTCTTAGCGGGGCTTCTGCCTCCTTCAGACGCCCATCACTCCCCACCTGCTTGCCTCTCCCCCTCTATCCGGGGATGTCAGGCTTTCAGTGGGTGCTGGGGGACTGTGGGGAGCTGCGGACTCCTGACAAGCTCGGCCTGACAAGCCGAGGCTGTGCCCCTTGACAGGGAGGTGGTCTCCGGGCACCCGTATCCATTTGGTGTACCTCCTGCAATTCAGAGAGCAGACAGGCCCAGAGAAGGGCATTGCAGAAGGAGCCTGGACAACACTCAGGATGGTTCATCCAGCATTCACTCCTGTGACCCACAGAGTCACCTCCGACTCCCTGCCTCCTCCCTGCAGCCCCCTTGGTGGGGAGAGAGGAGAGGCAGGCCTTTGGGGGGCCCTGTGCCTTCTCCTGGAGCCTCTGAGGCCTAGACCAAGAGGCAAAACCATTTCACCACAAGCATCATCTTAGCATCTCTCCTCCATACCCAGCATGGTGTGTGGCAGAGTCCCCGGTTCTCAGTAGAGAGTGATTGCCATGATGGGGGGTGGGGGAGTCTGTTCTCTGCCAGTCACACTCTGCTGCCATCCATATGCGCCACCTCATCAACTCCTCCCACATCCCACAAGGTAGGTGTTACTTCATAGCCACAGAAACTGGGGTTCAAAAGGTGAAAAAATTTGCCCAAGAGCCCATAGATAGCCAGTGGCAGGAGCCCAGCCAAACCCAAGGCCACCAAGCTCCAAAACCATCTGGGTTCCGTTCTGCCATCTCATGGAGTGAGCAAGGACCCCAGCGTCCTGAGGCCTGGTTCCAGAAGGCACACTCTGTCTAACCAGCCCTATGACTTTGGGCCGGCTAGTTCACTGCATTTGTTATAGGAGCCCTGCCAGCACCCAAGACAGCCAGTGACATTGCCTAATGGTGTAACCAGCACCTGGGTCCTGAGTGAGATCAGAAGCAGGGAAAACCCCACCTGGTGGGGGTTGAGTTACTTGAGCTGTGAGGTGCCTTCCGGCACTTGATTTCTGAGATAAGAGGAGCATTTCCCACACGTGGCTATTGCATACCTGACATCTAACTTGGCCAGATATAGACCAAAGGCAGAACACGTACACCAAGCTGTGCTCAGAGTCCCCTATGGCCTGAGGTAGTCAGGGGAGGGTGGGCCTGGTTCTAGAACCTTGGGACAGTTGATATCTCTGACTCATGGAAGACCCCGGGTGGCCTTTTCCCACCTCTTGACTGTCCTGCTCATGGCAGTGAGGGCAGAGGTCCATAAAGTTGGATGGGGCCCTTCGGAGACCCCTCAAGATGATTCTGGAAGTTATGGCTGTGCTCCTTCTATGGTCAGCAGTAGAACATCCAAGTTTCTGTCCAGTGGTAGGAGGAAACCCAAACCTGGAAGAAGGACAGAGTCATGGCCTGGGACCACAGGGAGGAAAGAGGAGGGGAACGGTTCTTCTCCCATCCCTGCTACCCTTGCCTCAGACACCTTAGGGAATCCCACTACGGCTCCCCATTGACATCTTAGCAACATTCCAGAGTTTCCCTAAAATTCAAGAATGATTAAGAAGCACCCTTTGGTTCATCCAGGGGCTCTCTCCCTGTTCACCTTTTCATCCATCCATCTCTCCTACCCACTCATCTAATAGTCTTCCTGTCCATTGATGCTTCCATTTACCTTCTCATCCTATCCTCATTCGCTCCTCTTGCTCTCCCATTTGTCCTCCCACCCATCCATCTTGCCACCTAACTTCCCATTCTTCTCTTCTCCTATGCATTTACATATGCCCGCATCCATTCATCCATCCCACCAACCATTCTTCCACTCATCCAGGACTGCATCCTCCCATCCAGCTCTCATCCTCCCTTCTTGTTGGCCCTTTTCTATCCATCTTTCCGTTTCTTTTCTTCATCTGCTCATCTAACCCCAACTGTCCATTTATCTTATCTACTCATCTAATGTCCCATTCCTCTCTCTATCTACCTCCTGTTCTTCCATCTCTCTATATTTCCTCTGTTCATGTATCTATCCATCCATCCCCTAGTCTCTCTGTACATCCATTCCAGGAGGCTTACCTCTTTCCATTTTTCTCTTTGTCCATTCAAATTTACCAATTAATAAGATTAATAAGACAGAACATTTGACTCAGAGAACTTATGATTTAGCATGTGAATGACCATATGGAAATACAGACATCCCATTTGAGCAGGCCCAAAGGAACATCCTGGACATCTGGCCTGTGTTCTCCTGGGGCAGACTGGGATGCTCTGCCTCTTTCTTTCCAGAATATTCCTGTCCACAGGGCTTTGTTGCCCGTGCCATGCTACATACACGTGGTGAATGGAAGCTATTGTTAGTGTTCCCCTAATTCCCAGAGCTCCTGCCCCTGCCCTCCAGCCTATGGGGCTGGACCCATAACTGGAGCAGAGTTGACTTCCCCTCCAAGGCTTTGTAGGCATGGAGCAGGGTAGAGCCATACTTGGGTCTTCCTTGATTCAGCCTAGTCCTGTGTCCTCACTGTACATTGGCCTAGGGAAACTGAAGCCCAGGAAGCAACTTCTCTAAGGAAATAAAGCTTGGGCCCCCAGCCTGTGGCTCTGAGGTCCCTGGCCAGTCGATGTCCCTCCTCTCAGCTTCTGACCCTTCTCCATTCCCAGTATTTTTGTCCTGGTTCCTCTTCCAGACCCTAAGATTCTGCCCTGTGAGCTGTTCTAGGAGTGTGGCCACCCGCCATGCTAGTCAGTGGGAGCCTCCCATGGCATCCCAGCACCTGAGATAGCCCAGAATTCTGTCTGAAGAGTGTCATCAGCTCTGTGCCCAGCCTTAGATCAGAAGCAGAAAAAACCTACTGCAATTGAGTTGTCTTTTAATTTCTTTTTTGTTTGTTTTTTAACAAGCATCTCACCTCCTCATTATACCCTCTGTCCCCTCACAGCCCCTTGCCTACCCGTCCCCAGCTCACGTGTACCGCCTTGAATAGCAGCTGTGGCTGCACATCTCGGCCAGGGCTGAGGATGCCCTGGCCCCTGCTCAGCCCCTGCAGCTGGCAGGCCCTCCACTGATCTGAAAAGCCATGGTCTGCCAGCCAGGTGCTGCCTCCATGAACCCGGACCCACCCTGGCCTCCTGCCCTACGACAGAGCCTAAGTCTCTTCTCATTTCTTTTCAGGGAATCTGACTAAGCACATGAAGTCGAAGGCCCACAGCAAAAAGTGCCAAGAGACAGGGGTGCTGGAGGAGCTGGAAGCCGAAGAAGGTAACGAACTGCCACCTTCCTCCTTCACCCTCTTCCTTCCTCCCCATTTGCCTGCCCTCCTCCTCCCTGTCCGCCTTCCTTTCTGTCCTCCTCTCCTCTTTTCCCTTTCTCTCTTTTCTTCCCATGTCCTTTCCCCCAGTTCTCCAGCTACCTGGAGACAAGGTTAAATTCAGCAAGATGCCTTCCATCTCAGCATGTGCTTGCGGTCATAGCTACCATGCATTATAGTCTGTCTAGCCCCATGTGTGCTCAATGAATGTTTACCAATTAAATGAACAAATCAGTTCTTACAGTCCATGTTAAAGCACCTGTTGTCAGGCATGTTCTAAGTGTGTGCCCTGAAATATCTCAGCAAACTGTCATGATGGTGTTGTGGTGTTATGTACTCTTGTACATAAATCACCTTCACATGTGGCACCCATACTTGTGCCACACACTCAGGCATGGGCCTGACCCAGGGGCCTTTTGGGGTTAGGAGGATTTCAAGAAAGTTAAAACCACATCTGACAGTTCCTTGTCTCATCTCAATCCCATCCTACTGCCATACCCCAGCCAGGATCATCCATCCATCCTAGCAGGCATATTAGAGCCAGTCTCTGAAGATGCAGGACAGGAGATGAGTCAAAGGCAGTGGGTCTGGCAGAGCATTGTCCAGCCTCAGCATGCAGGCAGGAGGCCAGAGGGGCCTTGGCAGTGGACAGCAGGCCCTCCAGCAGGAGGAGGCTGGAGGCCTTCCTTTTGCATCAGGCAAACCTTTGGCCACAGATTTCCCCAAAATCACTGTCGGGACTTAAGAGGAGTGCATGTATGTCTGCGTGTGTCTGGATTTTTGTGTTTGTTTGATTTTTCTGATTAGGGGACGCATTTGCAGTCTTACAAACGAGTTAAATCATTATTGCCTTTCAGGTGGAATAAATCACCTTTACATAACAGAATGCAATGAACCTGGAATTGTTGCCCAAACCTAGACATGGGTTTACCATGCCCCAGGAAAGCACATGGGGCCATTTACAGACGTTCATCACTGAGTTCTCCTAACAGGTGGTAGAAACTGGTGCTGCCCCATTTTAAGCAGAGGAAAGTAAAGCTCAGACAGGTAAAGGCAGGTACCCAGATCGCACAAAAGCTCCAGGCCTCCCCACTGCCTAGTGAGCTGGATCAGGCGCCTGAGCTCAACCCAGAGCTCTCCCTGGGTGGTCCCTGTCCCCCTCCCAGCCTCATTTTCCCAGGGGGGCAAACAAGGATGACCACCTTTTGCCAGGATGAAATCCATGCGCATTCGTTGCAGAAGTAATTACAGAGCACTAGCTCCTTTCCAGGCTGTGTGCAAGGTGCTGGAAACTCAGCCGTCAATAACAAACGGCTCCTGTCCTCAGGAAGCCTACAACCCAGAAGGGAGCCCTCAGTGAACAAATGCGGGACAGAGCAGGGACGATGGGTATGAAGCAGAAAGTAAAGGTTGGGCGTGTAGGGATGGCAGGTGGTGTGAGCAGAGAACTTGGATGAAGCCGGGGCTCCGTAGCGGGCAGGGTCTGGGAAGAGCGCGCCGCCCACACAGGGAGCAGCGGGCGCGGGGCCTGGAGAGCCGTCAGCGCTCGGTCCGCGTGGCTGCAGCGAGGGGCGCGGGAGCACATAGCTGTCCTCCTGGCGTGCGGGGCGCGCAGGCGAGGCAGCCACCAGGCCTGGGCGCACGTCAGGGTTGAGGGGTGATCGGGCTCCCACTGGAGGAAGCGCCCACAGGCGTTGGTGGTGCACGGCGCAGTGGAGATGGGAGACATTGGTAGAAAAAGAGCTAGGGATGACTCGGACGTTACGGCCCCAAAAACTGGAAGGATGAAGCCGCCGCTTCCCGCGGTGAGCCGGCCGCAAGGAGCAACCGCAAGGGGTCGAGTCCGAGCGCGTAGGACGCAGAGGGCCGGCGGGGGAGGATAGCCGGGAGCCGTCGCCTCCTGCCGCCCGTGCCTCAGCCCAGCCCCTGGCGCTGACCAGGGTAGGCGCCAGCGCCACCGTGTGGCCAGTGCCGGCGGCGCCCTCAGCGCACTCCCCTGGGGCTTGCTGGGCAGCCACTGGTCCCTGCCCAGGCGGGTGTGTCTCCTGCAGCATTGGCTTTGACCCCAGCAGGGGCCCCAGTTCCAGGAGAGGCGTCGGGAGTGGGCCAACTGGCCAGGGCATCACCCAAAGCCTGCAGGAACCCAGATGTAAAGAACCGGACAAACCCTGAGCAGGGCAGGAAACCTTTGGTTCCCAGCATTCATGCCCTGGGTGCCCAAGACAGGCCAACATCAACTCTAGGCCTCAGCTTCCCTATCAGTAAAGAAAGCCTTTGGGAGCCCTCTCTGCTGGACACCAGGACACTCTTGTTCGGATACTGCCTCACTGGTATCATCACCCCCCTTACCTCCATCTGCAAAGGGCCACGTGTCCCCAGCTACCTGCCTACTGGGAGTGGGGAGGAGGAGGTAGAGGCTGGAGGTGACAGCAACTGAAGTTTATTGGGCACTTATTAGGTTCTGCCTCCCGCAGTCCTACAATAGCTGAATGAGGGGGTGTTTATTATCATTACCCCATTTTATAGATGAGGAAACTGAACGCAAAGAGAGTCAATCATCTTAACATCATACCACAAGAAAGTGGTGGTGCTAGGATTCAAACCCAAACCATGTCCTGCTTCTCGAGACATAAAATCATTTTTAAACTGTGAATGTGATAGCCCAAGAGTAGTAAACTTTAGTTCTGACTCAGCCACCAGCTGGCTGGATGACCTTGAGTAAGCACTTGCCCCTTTAGCCCTTGGATTTCATCACATGTAAATAAGGCGTAGGGCCAGGGGAATTCCTGGGCTGAAGCAGGGCCCTGTCAAAGTTCTAGGTCAAGGAAAGTAGATGCCTCCCAGTCCCATCCCAATCCCCCACTCCCCTCTGTTCTCTTAGCATTCTGCTCCCAGCTGCAGGAGACCCTGCCCTCAGTTTTGTGACCATCCCTTTACCTGCCAGCCCAGCTCCACCCATAGTTTTTGACCTGTGTCCTTTTGAATGCCCGCTTTTGTCCATTTTGGGCATCTGACTGCTACATGTTGGATTATTTGGAAGATGTGATGCTGGGCCTTCTGGCCTTGGGGCAGCTGAGTATGGTGGAGATCCAAGTTTGGCTGCACCAATGGCCTGGGTCTGCGTCTGTGTCCAGCTTTCCTGGTCACCAGTGGGTGCAGTACTGGCAGGTGTGAGTGATGGGGCTGGCTGTCTGACTCAGCCGACCTATCACCAGCTTCACTCTGCAGGCCAGAAAGATGGGTCATGATGGTCGAGTGAGTGGGCCAGAAGTTAACAGAACTCTACCCTGTGTCTGGATTGCTGCCCATTTCAGAGATGCCCAAATGAGACTCCTAACACATCAGATGAGACCTGGCTGGTGGGAGCCACCCCCCAGAAGCCAGACCAGGAGGCTGCTACATCAGAGCTCCACTCCCACAAGCCGGGAACAGTGGGCTTCCAAGGGGCAGTGGCTCCTCTGCACAAGAGGGTGACTGGGATGGGCTGTGCTCTGCAGCCTGAGGCCAGCTGAGCCAAGTCATCCACAGAGCCCCGTGTCTTGCCATGTGCCAGATGCTGTTGTGCCAGCCAGTGGCAGCCTGGTCACAGTGGCAGATGTGTCTTGGATTGACCACAGATGGCTCTGTGCTGCTGGACCAGCCAGCATGAATGCTCTATCCTAGAATAATAGATTTCATCATTAATGTATTATTAGTGGTATAATTATTTGAGCCCTTGCTGTGTGTGTGCTAGGCCTGTGAGGTGAGACTTTCACACTTATTTGAGAAAGGAGGATACTGAGGCACAGCAAAGTGACATAACTTGCTCATGGTGAAGCCAACACTGGGATTCTAATGGGGAAAAAAATAGCTGTCTTATTTGCTATGGTTAGTTTCAGCCCTTTTTTTATTTTACTTGGGGAGGTTACTTCATCTCTCCATTGCTCACTATTATCTACAAAGTGTTCCAATGTCTATTGTGTCACTTGCTCTTCTTAAAAGTCTTGTGCCATTGCCATGGCTATTGTGGCCAGTTTGCAGCTAAGGAAATTGAGGCTTAAAGAGGGGCAGCTATAGGGCCTGAGTGGCCCTGGGACCTGACTATGATCTTGGGTCTTCTGTGTTTGCCCCTCAGGAACCAGTGACGACCTGTTCCCGGACTCGGAAGGGCGAGAGGGCTCAGAGGCAGTGGAGGAGCACCAGTTTTCAGACCTGGAGGACTCAGACTCAGACTCAGACCTGGAGGAAGATGAGGATGAAGACGAGGAGGAGAGCCAGGACGAGCTGTCCAGACCGTCCTCAGAAGCACCCCCACCAGGCCCACCAGCTGCACTGCAGGCAGATTCCTCACCCATTCAGGGCCCTCTGCCCCCAGATGCCACCTCTGGCAATGAGGGTACATGCAGCAGCTCGGTCTCAGAAGCTGAGCACTTGATAGCCAGCAGTTGCTCCACATCCAGCCACAGCATCCTGTGCCTCCCCAGGCTGGGACTGGCCCCTTCGGGCCCTGTGGAGAAGGAGACAGTCTCGGCCCTGAGCTCCAAGTCCATGTTGCCGAGAATACCATGGTCCCCAAGCAAAGAAGCAGTCAGCCGCCTACCACTAGCCCGCAAACACTCACTAACCAAAAGTGACTCGTCTCCCCAGCAATGTTCACAGGCCCGAGAACCACAGGCCTCAGCCCCAAGCCCACCTGGCCCCCAAATGGGCTCTGGAAAGGACACAGGCCCTCTCCTTTGCGGGTCTCCAAGACTTGAGCTGTCTCCTCTCACCACCCGGCCCCCTCGAGCACATATTCCCCCCAGACACTCGCCTACCAGGAGATGGTCTCCAGGTCAGGCCGAGTCACCACCACGGTCAGCGCTGCCAGGGAAGTGGGCCTTGGCTGGGCCGGGCAGCCCCTCCACAGGCGAATGTGGCCCAGGCTTGGGGCTAGCCCCGCAGGTTCTCTTCCTGCCCACGCCTCTACCTCACAAGTTTCTCAGCAGAAGCCCCGAGCCCTGCGCCTCCTCGTGGGTAAGTTCTTGCCCCCATGATGGCTGGGCCACTTCTCCCCTGTTGAGGGGGTAGGGTTTGCAAATTCACACTTTCTAAAGTATCACACCTGGAGCCAGACAACTCCACCAGCTCAATAATTGCTAATAGTTTATCAGACGCTTATTAGGCACCTACTGGGCCAAGCACCATGCTGGGGGACCTATACCAACTAGTGTATTAAACCTTATTTTAGCTTCAGAATCAGCAGAGCATGGACTTTGGAGTCCATGTGTTCTGGGTTCTATCACTCACCAGTGGTGTGGACTTGGATGTGGGTGTAAATACTTGTATAATTAATTCCTTGCCCACCTGCCCCATCATTATCTCTATATATCCATCAAGCAGATGGCAGAGCTTAACCAAAATCATCACCAGCACCACCATCACTGTCAACAATGTCCTCAGAGACACCATAGCCAATGCATTCCTGTCAAACTATCAGCATGGTCCCCACCACCTCTGGCATGATTGTACCATTGCTGCCACCCAATCAGTGTGACAATGGTGTTACATCACCAGCAGCACCCTGTCCCTGTGGCTGCCATGCCACCACACTGACAGAACCATGATTGTCAGTTGACCTCTAACTCCCAACACCTTTCTATCCTCATGTTATCATGACCCAGCCACATCACTCTGTCACTGAAGTATCACTGATCTAGGAACCTGTCCTCGATTTTTAATTTTGGGATCACGTTGAAACTCCTGGTGGTGGAGCTCACCGCCAAGAGTGAAGCTGGTTTGAGATCATTTTAAGAACAGGAGAGGCAGCAGAAGCACGATACAGGGCCATGGGCATGGGTGGCAACAGGGCCTCACCTTGTCCAAGCACCTGCCTCCTCCAAGGACACATGTCCTGCCCAGAGGGATGGAGATCATGAGGCCTGAATGTATGCTCATGGTTACCTCTGGGCTGGAGAGGGCTTATGCCAGAGAGGGCATCTGGCTCAGGGTGGTGCTGTGGGCAGCATCAAGAACTCTGCTCTGCCCAGCTCAGCTGAGACTCCGGACTCACACTGTGGTCTCTGGCCTATCCCCCTCACCACCTCCACATGCCCAGGGGCCTAGGTTTTCCACATGCCCAGCATGTAACCTGACCTGATTCTGTCTTGTTTTCTGATCCCAGCAGAAGGCCGAGTCCGGAAGTCCCTCCTGCTCGCCCGGCCCTGCTCATCCTCTCTCCTCCCGACCCTTCTCTGCTCCCCATGACTTCCACAGCCACACCCCAGCCCGGACAGAAGAGAACGTCTTCAGCCACCTGCCTCTGCACTCCCAGCATTTGGCCCGCACCCCATGTCCCTTGATTCCCATCGGTGGGATCCAGATGGTGCAGGCCCGGCCAGGAGCCCATCCCACCCTCCTGCCAGGGCCCACTGCCGCCTGGGTCAGTGGCTTCTGTGGGGGTGGCAGCGACCTGACAGGGGCCCGGGAAGCCCAGGAGCGAGGCCGCTGGAGTCCCACTGAGAGCTCATCAGCCTCCGTGTCACCTGTGGCTAAGGTCTCCAAGTTCACACTGTCTTCGGAGCTGGAGGGCAGGAACTACCCCAAGGAGAGAGAGAGGACAGGAGGAGGCCTAGGCAGACCTCCCGACTGGGAACCCCAAGGGGCCAAGGCACCCACAGAGCCAGCGCCCACACATAGCCCATGCACCCCGCCACCCCAGGGCCATCGGGCAGCGCAATCCTGGAGCCCCTCTTTGGAGTCTCCGCACACACTGGTCAACCCTGAGGCTTCTGCCACCCCACAACTGGACCGCAGCAGCTCCGTGGGCTGCTTGGCGGAGACTTCCGCTAGCTTCCCAGCCCGGAGGAGGAACCTTTCTGGGGAACCCAGGACCAGGCCGGGCTCCCCACAGCCCTCAGGAAGTCGGGAGCCCACGGCACCTCCACACCAGCCTGAGGACAAGGGCCCCTCAAAGCACTTAGCCTCTCTTTGACCGCTTCAGCATCTGGCTTCTGGTGTTCAGCAACAGACATTTCCAGCCAACTTCCTCGAATCATCCTGCTTTCATGGGACCCACTTCCATCTGTCCCTCTGTCCAAGCAGTTTCTGCCCAGCCCCCATCTGCTGTATCTTCCCACGTATGCAGTTATCTGTGCCTTTTTCTATACCTTTTGTTGCTTGAAAAGAAACAAATCACACACATACATAAAAAAAAACAAAAAAAAAAACTCGAGGAATGTGAGGCTGTGAATAGTCTGTACTTTCTGGGGAGAGGCTGTAGGTGGAGCCTCCTTACCCTGCAGTCAGCAGCCACCTCGCCCCCAAGGCTGGCAGACAAAAAGGGGATGCACTGAGGGAGAGAAAAAACTTTTAAAATATGTAATGAAATGTAAAGGCAAGCACTCCTCTGTACAGATGTTTATGGTTTCTATTTATTGCCTCTTTATCCTGCCCCAACAGGTGGCTGCTCCTCTCTGCTACCAAAAAGGCCAGTGTCCTAAGGCAGAGGGACATAAACACACCCACCTAGGAAGACCCCAGAAAAATCATCTCTTCCTTTTTTTCTTTTTTGATGCAAGAAAACATTACTTTTCCTAGGATGTCAACACAAAATTACAGGAGCAGGTAGAAGGTAGGAGCTGGCTGCTTCCCCTAGGGCTCTCAGATACCCTTATAGTCTGATTTATGGGCCCACCCTGGCATTTGACAGGTGGACAACCATCCCATCCTCCCAACCCTGGTTTTGTGCCTCCCTTCTGTACCCCAGCCCTGCCCCCGGGGCTGGGAAAGAAGCCCTGACCTACTGTTTCCCTGTTCCCAAGCAGATGGCCCAGGGCATCGGCTGCCTTCTCTATTCTAAAAACTATCTGGTGGGAGCTACCAGGGCCTGTTTGTTGACTTAAACCTCTTCTAAAAAGAGAGAGAGAAAGAGGATGACATTCAATTCTTTCTCCAGCCTTCTTCTGATTCACTTGACCCAAAGGATTAAATTGTCCTAAATCATTTGGATTTTTCTTCAAAGCAGTCTGGCTAGTGCCTCTTCCTTAGACCCATCTCTACCTAAAGCTGCCCTGCACTTCCAAATCCCCATTTGAGATATGGCACTTGAACTCTAACATGTTCACTATACCCTGGGAGAGGTAGTATTTCCCCAATCTTCCATAAACGATGTCCTTTACTTTCTACAAGGGGGAGAAAGTACAGGGACCAGGGTCTCGTTTATGCAGCCTGGGTGCTGATGGCACCTTGTGCAGAGCAGTACCCTCTCTGGCCTGCCCACAGTCCTCAGTCAGGTTTTTGAAAGAGCCAAGGGCTCTTTGTCCAAGGGCTCCTGAGCTGTCCAAGTTGTTTCAAAGGATGCAGTAGGTGGGAGGCTCAAGACCCTTCTGCAAGCTCCCCATGCCTAGCCATACTTCCCTCTTCTGCCAG
The DNA here is from genome assembly GCA_963574575.1 of Galagoides demidoff. Taxonomy (NCBI): domain Eukaryota; kingdom Metazoa; phylum Chordata; class Mammalia; order Primates; family Galagidae; genus Galagoides; species Galagoides demidoff. The sequence goes on along the minus strand of CAUYQV010103756.1, from coordinate 3,521 downwards.
CTCATGGCTTTTCCTTTGCTTGGCCCCAGCTGGATGGGCACACCAGCCACAGGTCCAGACTATAGTCAGACAACCTTATTTACCCCTGAGACTCCACTGTGCAACATGGTCCTGGGGAGTCTGGTCAGCCAGGAGCTCCTGACTGTTTGACTCAGAATCCAGGGCTCTCGTCCACCCTGGGAGAAGCCAGTAAGCCCAGCCTGGACCATACTGGTGCTGTTTTGGCCTGGTGAGAAGTGGGCAGGAGGCCAGGGCTTTCCTTGCCCTTGTCTTCCTTGCCTTCTGGCCCTTGCCCATGGGGCTGCCCACAGACGGGACACTTCAAGGGCTGAGGCCCGGGAGCTGGATAAAGGGCATTGCTTCAGCCCAGGTTGGACACCTTTCTGGGCAAGATCTTCCAGCCCTAGGCCTACAAGGCAGCAGACTAGGGACTGTGCTGAACCAACCCCCAACTTTAGGGGGTGGTCATCCTTCACCCATCCTGCACCCCAGCTCACCTGGGCACTGCCCCCTGCACTCAAACACCCCACCCACCAAAGTTTTCCTTCCTGGGAAGCCTAGTCATCGACAGTTGCCAATAGGAGAGAGTCCCTATAGTCAGGGGGCCCTCAGGCTCTGGCAGAGGAGAAGTAACCAGGGCCACCAGTCACTAGAAACCTACTTCCAAATGCTCAGGAGGAATCTGGCCAAAGGGCTACTGCCCCATCCAGAGGGATGGAATCCATGCCCCCAGCCTGGGGTGTATGTCACTGGACAGATCTAACCCTCTTCCAGACCCTTCAAGATGCTGACTCCACTTGTGTCCTCCCCTGGGCCTTCTGCCCCGCTGCCAACCACTTCTGCAGTTCCAATTTGCCTATAATGCTATTGTCCCTGTTAAGAGAAGAATGGAGAAAGCAGTGGCTGATTTATTGACATAATCACCTGTTCTATGCTCTGTTGAGATGACTTTTCCTTGGTATACACGAGCTCTGGTCCTTGGGTGTTAGCAGTGTGGGGAAACAAACTGGCCTTCTGCTAGGAATTCCAACCCACCTGCCACCTAGGCCTGTCCCCCAGGATGCCCTTCACCCTGGCACTCTCAGGGTCATTCTGGGTACTAACCTATTCCCCTCCAAAGGCAGCCTGCCCTGCCTGGGTCTCAACCATGGCTCACACACTGGCCTCAACCCCTGGGACCTCCAGGAGCCTAATAGCAAATCTCACCCCCACAACACCCAAATCCCAGACCCAGAAGTCCTGCCACCTCCCTCTTTGGGGAAAAGTCTGAAAGAATTAGCTTCGGGATTCCTCTACCCCCTGCTCCATTCCCCCCATACCCCCAGCCCTTCTGAAGAACAACAAACAAGTATCTGAGCTGAATTTCTCTCTAGTCCTTTTTCCAGACAAATCCTTCTTAAAATAAAAGTCAGTCCTAGCTGAGCAGGGGAACTTGAAGACCAATCTGCCATGTTGACGGGGGTGAGGGGGAGGAGAAAGCTCCTGAAGGCCTGTTCCACAAAATTCTGCTTCTGTGTTGTGAATCCAATCTGCTTTCCATTAGAAAACTGCTTCGGCACTTGTGATCACTTTACTAAATCTAGTGTTTATACGAAAAGAAAAGAAACATGCAGGCAAATGTAAGATACACGCTTTCTCTAAGATAAATATTTGCCTTTTTTTTCTAAAAGGTATACGTATTCTGTATGTGAAATTGTCTGTAGAAAGTTTCTATGTTCTTAAATGGCAATACATTCCAAAAATTGTACTGTAGATATGTACAGTGATTGCACTGGGATGGGGTAGTTTTGCCTGTAATTTTATTTAAATGCCAGTTTCTACACTTGCATCTTGCAATGTTGGTATGGTATATATCAGTGCAAAAGAAAAAACAAAAACAAAAACAAAAATCCTTGCAGGTCTAAAGCACAGAGTCTGACGTACAAAAGGAAAAAATGCTCAGTATTGATGTGTGTGACCTTTGTTGTAAATTACATCTGTACTGTGAATGAGAAGTTTTTACAAGTATAATAATTGCCTTTATTACAGCTGTGGCTGAGTGTTCAGCCTGAGGATATTTTTTAAAAAAAATAGCACGTTGGAATAAATTTGAAAATCCCAACACAGCCCTGCTTGCCTGGCTCATGGTTTTTCTAGAAGGTTGCATAGCATCAGAGTTGGAAGGACGTGTGGCATCCCGAGCGTTAATTTTACTACAGAGCAATGAGGCCTAAAGATGGAGTCACACAGCCTAGGACCTTCTTGTGGCCCTTCACTTCCAGGCCTGGTAAGGAAGCACCAGCCACATTGCCACGGGGTTTAGGGTCCGTATTATTGCCTAGAGCTGCTGTAACAAATTACCACAAACTAGGTGGCTTTAAACAACAGAAATGTATTCTCTCACAGTGCTGGAAGCCTGAACTCTGACAGCGGAGGTGTTGGCAGAGTTGGTCCTTTCCGAGGCTCGGAGGGAGAATCTTCTATGCCTCTCTCCGACCATCCTGGGCCTACAGGCAATTCTTGACCTTCACATGGGCACCTTCTCTGTGTGTCTCTTCCCTTCTCTTGAGATGTCATTTTATTTGGGACCTACCCTAATCCAAGATGATCTCATCTTGAGATCCTTAACTTAATTGCATTTGCAAAAACCCTTTTTCCAACAAGACCACATTCAACAGACTCCAGGGATTAAGACATGGACTTAACTTTTGCGGGGCACCATTCATCTCACTACAGGATGAGTAGTGAGTGAGCTGGTCCTGGAGTGCAAGCAGTTGGTGAGGCACAGCCACTTATTGCCTGTGTGACCTTGGGCAAGGCACCTAAACTCTGTGCCTGATTCCTAATCTGCTGAGGGGAGGGCAGTGACCTGTATATGTAAGGATTGAATGAAATAGTACATACAGGGTGGCTAATGGAGCTTTGAGCAGGTCAAATCTTCACCAAAACAGGTGAAGATTGCTATGCAACCTTCGCTCAGGATGCTGGCATTACAAGGGAGGGAAAGATATGGGTCCCTGCCATTTGCACCCAACATAGGTTTGTTGGGCACCAGTGAGAGGCAGTCATCAGAGGCAAAAGAGAGCCAAACAGACACAACCTGCCTTGGAAGAGTCCCATTTCAACAAGAGAGGCCATCTTTGATCACTCAGTCACAGTGGTCAGAATTGCTGTGGTAGAAAACAGCAAGGGCTTTAGTCTGGGGTGACCCTGACTCATCGGGATGCCTTTCCTGGAGCAACTGGGAGAAGGAAGTTAGATGACATAAGAAAAGCAGACACAGCTCGGCGCCTATGGCTCAATCGGCGAAGGCGCCAGCCACATACACCTAAGGTGGCGGGTTCGAATCCCCAGCCCAGGCCCGCCAAACAACAATGATGGCTGCAACCAAAAAATGGCCAGGCGTTGTGGCGGGTGCCTGTGGTCCCGGCTACTTGGGAGGTGGAGGCAGGAGACTCGCTTGAGCCCAGGAGTTGGAGGTTGCTATGAGCTGTGATGCCATGGCACTCTACCCAGGGGGATAGCTTGAGGCTCCGTCTCAA
>CAUYQV010103753.1:0-58599 GCA_963574575.1 Galagoides demidoff | reverse complement strand
AGAAGATATTTGCATGCTATGAATCTGACAAAGGGCTGATAGCTAGACTTACAGAGAACTCAAATTAGTTAACAAGAAATGAGCAAACAATCCCAATTATAATTGGGCAAGAGACTGGAAGAGAACCTCTCTGAAGATGACAAATGGCCAATAAACACATGAACGAATTCTCATCATCCCTAATTATCAGTGAAAAGCAAATCAAAACCACTCAGAGATATCACCTAGCCCCATTGAGAATAGCCCACATCACAAAGTCCCAAAGCTGCAGATGCTGGCACGGATGTGGAGAGAACAGAACACCTCTACACTGCTGGTGGGATTGTGAACTAATACAACCTTTATGGAAAGAAGTATGGAGAATTCTTACAGAACTAACAGTCAACCTTTCCTTTGATCCCACAATTCCATTACTGGGTATCTACTAGAAGAACAAAAAGCATTTTACCACAAAGACATTTGCACCAGAATAGTTAGTGCAGCTCAATTCACAATTGCCAAGATGTGGAAGCAACTCAAGTGCCCATCAACCCATGAATGGATTAACAAATTGTGGTATATGTATACCATAGAGTTCTATTCAGCCACAAGAAAATATGGGCGGACTATCTTTTACATCTTTTGTGTTTACCTGCAGGCAGTTGAAACACATTCTTCTTAGTGAAGTATCTCAAAAATGGAAAAAATAAATCCAATGTACTCAATACTAAAATGAAACCAATATATAAACCACTACATGCCCATGTGAAAGAAAAAACACAAACATAGTCTAGCAAAGAGGAGGAGAGAGGAGGGAGAGGGGAAAAAGAAGAGGGAGGGCGATTGGAGGGAGCTCACTGAAGGTGCACAATGTGAGGGTATTCAGCACGCTCCCTGGGTGAAGGGCTCAACTACAACTTGATCTTTATCTTAGAATTAAAAACACTGTAACCTAATCATCAGTACCCTCATATTAATTTATAATAAAAAATTAAAAAAATAAATTCTTAAAAAGGATTGCACTGTCATCAGTCAGGCTTTCCTTCCTTCTTTATCTTTCTTTTGTTCATTCTCTACTAGAAATTGTGGATAAACTCATCCTCTCCTTGCATGGTTCAACTCTCATTCAAAGTACCCTGGAAGCTGTGAGTTCTGTCCTGAAATTGACTGCAACGTGGAGAAGAGAAAGAAGATGCAAAACAGCAATAAACCACTGGCTCAGTTCTCATGAGGAGGGGATTTGGAAACATGTGGATTTGTGAGGGAGGTGAGCCCACAATTGGGGACTGGGTCAACATTGCCCCTGACCCTGTGACAGCTTCCCATCTGCCTCTGCTCAAACATCCTCCAAAGCGGAAATGTAGTTGGACAGCAGAGGTTTGGGCATAGTGAGCCTTGGACTTTATGCTTCTGAGAAAATAGAGTGACTTTCCAAGAAGTAATCTCTCTATATACTATCCCATTTGGGACAGTTTTGAAAAATAAAGGCCTAGTATCCAAAAGAATCTCCAAATGAGCATCCCCTGAGCTTCCTGAACTCCTGCATGCCTTCTGTGGGCATCCCTGCATCATAATCCCAGCCTTAGAGAAAGGCCATGAGCCCCGCAACACTAATACTTCCAAAGCAGAAAGCACAACACCTATTTCTTGCTTTGGTGACAAACATTAAAACGAATCAAGTGGAACTTGGCTTTAAATTCCGTATGAACCAACTGCTTTCTTAATGAAATCTAAGGCCCTTAAGTTCTTCTAGGGTAAGCCAAGCATGTACAAAGTTTATGCCAAGTTCTGTATAATTTTATCCTCAGAGCAATGCTATGAAGGATTGTTAATGTATCCATTTTACAGATTAAAAAACAGGTTTAGAGAGTAATGTCCCTAATGCAAGGCCATGAAACCAGTAAATGGGGGGGGGTGTCAAAATTTGTAACCAGCTCTGCATGAATCTGAAGTCCTGTGCTTAAAATCTTGAATGTTCCATTCTATAGAAAAGACATTCTACATTTCCCATTTGTTTTCTAGGCTGGCCTATGATAACAAAGTATTGCTTAGCTCCTCAGAAATAAGATGTGCACTGTGGACCAGAATTGTTCTGCATTCCCACTGTGCCCAGCTGAGCCCACATGTTCTTTGCAGTCAAACCTCACACCAAAGCTCTGAGCTGCAGCTCTCTGAGCCTTGAGTTTAGCCATAGCCTAGAACTTGAGCTCAGACACCAGAAGCCTAGTCTTTCTGATCTTGAGAAAGACAAATGAAGACTCTCCAGAAGCAAAGTGGACCATGTAGCCTATTCTGGAGGGGCTGAAGACACTAGCAACTTTTGAGAAATTAACCCAGTTGCAGTGATGTTCATTCTCTTTTGCCTTTTAGGGAATCTTTTTGCCAATGATCTTAAAAAGCCATTTGAGAAAGTATTTATCCAAATATGTAGAACAAAGTACTGGGATGAGGGTACTCACACTGGCAGGTTAAGGCAACTCAGGTCATGTTTAGGAAAAATCTATATTTAATCATCCTTTTTTTAGGATAAGGATTTTTCAAGGTGAGCCCTACAATTTTGTGGGAACAGAAAAAGGAAAGAGGTTAAGGCAGTTTGCATGCCTGGGAATCGGGTGGTCCAGCTCCACATTCTGACTCTCATACCATCTGGCTCTATGACCTGGGATAATACAACAATAAAAAATAGTCATTATAGCCTTTGTTCATTGGATTCCACGTGCAGAATTTTCTAAGTTCTCTCAATTTATTATTTCATTTAGGATTTAGGACAATTAGAGATAAACTAAAGATGAAAGAGTTTGGATAGCTCATCCAAGGCCACAAAGCTAGTTAGTGGCTAAGTTACCAGTGGTATATGGACATGAATCCCAAACTCACCCAAACTGAATCCAAGCTGACAAACAGGCCTTCATAGCTTCAGTTTTCTTATCCATAAAATTCTGAAGTTGTGCCTCACGCTCTAAAAATCCCTGCCAATAAGCCCCAGGGACCTTCGGAGATGTAAACATCCAAAAGAGGGAAGAATCAATGAGGCATTTTCCAATTCTTCCTTTCCTGTAGACTATCAGCTCTAGCAAAGTGAATGGAATCTGTATGCTGTTACTACACCCTGCCAAATCTGATTTATTTTGGACAAATGACTATTTCTAGAAACACGGTTCTCAGCTGACCATACGCTGCTATGCTCATTCACTTTAAAGACTTTCTCCCATTCTAAGTTTTGGTGTCTCCCACCTCATTCTCCATAGCAGGAAAGAGTATTTCCCAAGAGAAAAAAAATTTTACTTCTAGAAATATTACCCACTTAATTGCAAACACACTTATCTCACTCAGAGTCTTATCAGTGGCCAGCCACAATTCTCGGGCAACTGATGACTGACCTCGGGTGGGGGAAGTGGAAGGAGGAGATATATACATATATTTTTTACTTTAAAAAATATACATTTTTTTATTTATTGTTTCAGGCTCATTGAAAGTACAAAGAATTAAGTTACACTGTTTGCATTTGTTAGGTAAAGTCCCTCTTATAGTTGTGCCCTGCCCCCAAGGGACATGCCATATACCGTGACCCTCCATTCCTCTCACCCACCACCTTGAATTGATTTGAGTTTTTCTCTTAGGTGAGTATTTATTAGATCGTCTACTGGCTTCATATTAGAATTGAGTACATTGGATTCTTGTGTCTCCATTCTCGTGGTACTTTACTAAAAAGAATGAAGAGGGGATATATTGTAGGCTCCCATTGATATCTTGGGCATAGCACACTGAGTCCCAACAATCCTGGTCCACAAAATACTCTGCTAACTTGACTTTGCCTTTCTTGGACTATCTCAAATTTGGAAGACCTCTAGGAATCTGACTGCATATAGTTCTGTGTGTTCTCGAAGGTGCTGGAGGAGGAAGAAAAAAACATACTTGGCAATGAGTTGAGTTGCAAGGCTGGTCGTAGCGGATATAGTTTTGGACACAATCCAAAAGTATAATTTGTTATAAAAACATACTCAGAGGACCCCTTGGTGATCTTCCGGAAGATACAGCAACTTGTCCTATGCCGTATGACAGGGATTCTGGGTGTTTCAGACTGTTTTCAGGTCTAAGATAAATCTGAGACATATAAAATTCCTGAAGCTAACTCAGGGCAAGGAAAGGAAGGAAGGCCATGTACCTGAGTCTTCATCAACCACAATCTGGGCAGCTGACAGCTCTCCTTTGTCTTTCAGAGCAAGTGAAAGGTTCCAGGTCCTGATTAAGTTGTGACTCTGATCAACAGGATGTCATTTATCAGGATAACTTAAGTCAATCTCTCCTTAAGAAAGGACTTCAGTGGCATTTGAATAAGTATAAAGAATTGAATAAGAAGCACAATATTTAACTATTTTTAATAAATCTCATAAATCTGAATAGCATCCAAATATTCAAACACAATGGTAGGATTTTAACCAGAGGCAAATACGGAAGGGCTAATGGAAAATCTGACCAATGTTATCAGAACTGGCCCCGCAGAGATGTCCTTTCACTTAGTTCATATCTGACCCTTTTGCTCAGCTGTTTAGTCCACTTGATCCTTGTGGAGGAAATAAGGAGGATGTTGGAAAAGCAGTTTTCAATACCCAGATCCCAGACACATCAGGCTGCTACAGACTGAACTCAAATCCAAGGCATTCCTGGAATCCCCATGCTAATTACCACATTATCAAGTCCTGGAAGGACTGCGAGCTATTGTATAAGGATTCTGAGTAACTCGATTCCCCTAATGAACCCGAGCCACCCAGACAATGGAATGAACGGCCTGTAGCCAGTCTAGGCCTCTGCCTCTCACCCCCGCAGTCTCGCAGCCTTGGCCTCTCCTGGGCTTGGCTCCTGGCCTGTCCTTTCCCACTGCCTTTTTAGTGCAGCCTGGCAGGCTTCCTCTTCAACACCGACCGCCTAGAGTCTCATCCTGCCCCTTCCCTTGACCCAGCACTGCCAACTTGCACTGCGGTGTCTGCTCATTCATCACCTCCGCTGCCCTCTAATCTGTGGGGACTGCATTGTTCTACCTGGGTGAGCAATTGTGGCTCTGAGGTCACTGACTCCACCTGTTCTGTGGGCCACAGCTATGGTCACCTAGACCTCCTGCTCCAGAGATGAATCCAGGTGGAACCTGTTTGCTCACTGCTGCCAGGTGAACACAGACCTCAGCTGGGGAGCATCTTCAGCCTACCCCCCTCCCCCCAAACTATTGGACTCTAAAACCTACTGGTCAGTGCTTCTGAACTTCAATGCATGCCATATCACCAGAGAATTTTGTCTAAAATGAAGACTTATTCAGTAGACCTGGGTGGGCCTTCAAATTCTGCATGTCAAACAATTTCCCAGGTGAAGGCAACTCTGCTGGTCTATGGAATCACATTTAAGCAGCAAGGTTGTAGGAAAGGGGATTTTTCTTATTCATCTTTGCAGGCCTGGACCTTGGATTGTACCCTCACTGCCACCACCAGTTGGGGAGCTCCTTGTGTGTAGGAAGTAGTGAAGAAAAAGGATGACTATGGCACAGCTCCTCCTGTCAAGGGCCTGCAGCGTGGGCCTGGTTCTGTCCTCCTCAGCACTTGATGTTTGGTGCTTATAATTCTTTTTATGGAGAGCTGTCCTACAGATTTTAGGATATTTACCAGCATCCCTGGCCTCTATCCATGAGATACCAGTAAAACCTCCCAGTTTTGACAATCAAATATTGTCCCCCCCAGGGGACAAAATTGTCCCTAGTTAAGAAACACTGGTCTAGGGAGAAGGGCATACATGTAAACTAATAACCAAAATGATGGATCAAGTTACAACAGCTGTGTATACACTGTTCAGGGGAAGGGATTATTAACATTTCAGAGCATGTAATGACCGTTTGGCACATAGTAAGTGTTCAACAAATTTGTTAGATAAACCACAGCACTGTGACATCCTCACATTCCCTGGTAACTATAACAGTTTATCTTCCTGGCTGCTTCTAATAGAAAAGACAGTCACACATCCCAAAGATAAACATCTACATCATTGACATAACGTCCTTGCCTAGATGTATTCACCAATGCACTGTAAAGGAAAGAAGCAAGCTTATTTTTCAAGATAATTCAGATAGATTAAGATATCTGTAAGAGAATTAGGCTCTGAAAATAAAATTTTTGTTTAAAAAGAGGCAGTTCGTATTTTTGACACTAAATACACACTCAAACAATGACACAAGAAGCGGCATGTGTACGTATCACTCTGTAAATGAATTCCAGTGGATTCTGCTGCTTGGTTCATCTCAAATGCATGTTCCTGAGAAGTTGTGTCTTTTCTCCTGCATGTTTTTTTTAAATTAAATCATAGCTATGTACATTAATGCAACCATGGGGTACAATGTGCTGGTTTTACATACAATTTGAAATGCGTTCATCAAACTGGTCAATATAGCCTTCATGACATTTTCTTCGTTATTGTGTTAAGACATTTATATTCTACACCCTAGTAAATTTCACATGCACCCTAGTAAGGATGTTTTTCAAGCATGAGTGCATTTCCAAGGAGCTGTCTATTCTGGGATGCTCGTGCTCTTACATGGATCCATCGGACATCTGATCATGCATAAAGAGGACAGCAAGCCAGCAAGGAGATAAGCGTGGGGAATGTAAGAGGAAAGCCAAGGGGGATCCACATTTCTATAATGGAAAAGAGATGAGTAGCAGAGCAATAGCTCATAGTGATGGCATCAAGTGGTGGGGCAAAGACAAAAGGAAAATAATATCAAGCATTTGGAGTTGCATAACGAGGTGACAAGCTGAAGGCTTTTGGTTATTTCTCCTACTATGGAAGCAAGAATAGACAAGGGCCTGACATAGAACAAAAGTGCTGTGAATGGAGAATACTGAAGGTAAAAGAGCTTTTGAGGGTAAATAAGAAGAAGAATGGTAAAGGGGAGTGGGTAGTGTGAAAATTTCAATGCAAACGTTTTAGCTGTGTACCTGGTAAATGTTATTATCCCTTAACATTATTTAAATGGAATCCAAAATAGGCCCATCGGGAACATTCTTGGAAATCTATACCCACTGGACAAGAATACCCACAGTTGCCAAGGGAAAGTGTGACACTTGGTTCTGTTGCCAAAGTCAGTAGGCTTTGCCCAAGGAATGGCAAATCTTTCCTTTCAGAATATGGTTTCTTAATTAAGCCTCAATGTCAATTACTGCACATAAGTGGAAATCAGCAGATCTAAAAGCAAGGCCAGGCCTCATGGCAGTTGGCTTTGTACAGGAACAGGTTGGCTCCAATTTTCCTATCTGGAGAATGAAGGTAATACTTTCCACCAATCTATGCTGAAGGAATAGTGCAGTGAGTCAGAGGATAAATCTCTGATTTTTTTTTGTTTGTTTAGTGAAGAGTGTTACTATACGTACTATAGCAAGGGCTTGCTCTGTTTTAGTCTGTAAATTGGAAAAGAAGATCAATATACAAAGAATTCATAGAGTCAAAAGAATCAAAAGCAAGGTCTTGAAGAGGATGTGCATACACATGTCCACAGCATCAGGATTCATAACACTCAATAGGAGAAAGCAAACATGCGTCCAGGAACAGATGGATGGGTAAACAAAATGCCAACTGTACACAGAGCAGACTATTATTCAGCCTTAAAAAAGGAAGGACATCCAGTCACATGGTACAACATGGATAACTCTGAGCATATTAGACTAAGTGAAATAAGTGGTAGCAAAAACACAAATATGATTTAATTCTGTGAGGCATCCTAAGTAGTCAAGTTCATAGAAACAGAAAGTAGAACGGTGGTTGCTAGGGGCTAAAAGGAGTGGGTGAAAAAGTTCTGGAGGTTGTTTCATTGCAATACGGAAACTTGCCGCTATTGGACTGTATACTATGAATGGTTAAGATGGGTACATTTATGTTCTGTGGGTTTGTTTACTACAATAACTTTTTTAAAAAGATGTAAAGAATTCAATCAAAGGAAACAAAAAACAAAAATCTCTGGAACAATGCAGGTATCTCTTTTTGGTTGTGGCTTAGAGAGGTACAGTCTCTGGTTAGATTTCTTGGCACCAGTCACCAAAGCTCCTGCCTCCCAGAGGTGTCTGATCAGTGACACACTTTGTTCCCAGAAAGGAAACAAAACTGCAGATATCAACTTAGGGCCACTGCGCCATGTTTTTTCTTGTTCAGTGGTGTGGGATCAGAACAGCAAAGGTATCAGAACCCTCCAGAGGGGGAAAATGGACAGTTAATATTCAACTTGACATCGGCTGCCACTGTCAGCAAAGGTGTGTAATAATGTAACGTCCTGAATGCACACTTGCCAGTTCTCCATCACTAAGAGCAAGGGAAAGACGCCAAGGGATTCAGAAAAAAGGAACTGACCAAAATGAAGTAAAATGAAGTGGACTGAAAGAAAATAAAGTGAATTAAAACAAACGCTGTTGAAGTTTTGCTTCTCCAGCCTAAAAATTCCCACTTTGGACCAATGAATAGACAGGCGACTAAAGAATTCCTGGCTCTGACCAAGCCCTGAGCTGCTCTCCTGGTGTGGCACCTGGATGTCGGTAGTTTCTGTGGAGAAAATACTGAGGGACGGGCTGCAGTGACATTACCTTAAACATTTTTTCCTGCTGACAAAGAGGAATGAATCTTCTTGGAACAGCACGGACCTAACGGGATGGCAGCACAGGATGCTAGGAGTGTGCGAATCGCCAAAATAGAACCCCTAGATATGGATTCGCAGCCCGTCCACACTTTTTTGTGTCATTCTAGGCAAGTCTGTGCTTCATCTCATCCTGCAAAGTGACAGAATAAACTAGACCCCATTCAGACCCACCATTCCCAGATATTATGGAAGAGCCACATAATATGTTGACACAACTTCCTACAGAAAACAGTCACAGATTCCTTCATTGGAGAGAACCTGGGCCATTTCTGCCAGGCAGCAAAGGGTAAGATCCAGCTTGGAAGATTTTCTCTTAAGCGATGCTCTAAGGCTTTGATCCACCAGGACTTCTGGGAATCACCACCGACATCTAGCACTGTAATTTACCCAGTAAACAGAAGGAATTTCTCCATTGGAAAAAAAAAATCAAAACAAAATAAAAACAAACCTCTAAAAGGGTATTGGGCTCATAATTATTTCCGATAGCGGTTCAGTCCTGTGGGGGAGGAGGGAGTCAGGTAGACGCCATGGAGATCAGACACCTGGCTGATTAGCTCCCCTGGGAATTGCACAGGGCAAAGCTTTGTCATCCATCTCTTTGAAGAAGCATCTCTCTGGAGGCCTTTAAAAATAGGACATGCTCTCAGCAGTCAGAGAAGACAGAGCATGAGTCTTCTGGGCTAGGGGCAGGAGAGCAGATCAGGAAGATAATCTTCCAAAACATTGGGGGCTTTAGGTCCTGTGGACAACTGGGCTCCATAGTGAACTGGAGATACTGAAATTATATTTATTCAATCTAAAACTCTTAGATATGGAAAACAGCTAGTTGAATCTATTATTGGGCAGGAAAAAGAAATTCTACTAGTGAAATCCTACCTGTTTTTGTTATTGTTGATGATGCATTATATTTACTGCCCTTAGCTTTGGGGGGACAGAGGGCAAGGGGACACTGCTTCTGGTAAAATCTGCTTTGTTACCTTTACCGTCTCACTCAAGAGGCATTTTTAATGTTTTGGACAAGAGCTACATTTTCAACATAGAAATAAAGTTTGCAGGGAAGCTCCCTGTTGTTGCTCTCTCTGCAGCGATCAACAGAATTTCTCCCCTAGGGAAGACGTACTCCAGGCTTTGGAAGGCGCACAGATACAGAACACCTGTGAGTTTGGCTCTACCTACATGATTCCAGCTGTCTCCCTAAACTAAAGTTAGCTACTAAAATAATCCCAAATGCCTAAGAAGGTCATATTGTGTAAATAAATCACTGTCCGAATATTTTATTTAATTTTTATAAAGCTATACTTCCCTGTATAGTGAAAACCCACCTTATCAATACAAGTGTATAATTTGGTGTTTTTATTATATTTTATTATATTAATAAGGTTGTACAACCATCACCACTCTCTAATTCCAAAACATTTCAATAACTCCAGAAAGGGACCCTGCATTAAAAACCATTCACTCTGATTTTCCCGAAAGCCCCTGGCAATGAGTAATCTATATTCTGTGTCCATGGATTTGCCCATTCTGACTATTTTAAATACGTGGCATATGCAGTATGTGGCCTTTTGTGTCTTATTCTTTCACTTCGCATAATTATTTTCAAGTTCATTCATGTCAGAGCACGTATCACTACTAACATCTTTTAAGCAATTACTATGTCAGGTGTTGAAAAGCCAGGAAGCTTCCTGCACAACATAAGGAATTGGTGCTGACTCAGTTCACCCTCATGACCAAACTTGGGTGTGATGGCCCCAGGCTGCATAGTGATAGTGTAGCCTAAAGGTTACGGGGACCAAAAATAATTGTGTTACCTCAGTGAGACACCACAAACTGCAGGGAACACAAGCACAGGTTGTAAATGAGGACTGAGGAAAGAAAGTGTAAGAGAAAGGACGTGTCCAGGGGCACAGTTGAGATTTGAGTCCTAGGTGACAGCTCAAAGAAGAGAGAAAACCCAGCCAAGCCGGTGAGATGAGGTCAGTGGCCAGGAATGTGGGCCAAGCAGCCAGGGATCTGCAGTATTTGGGTCTGCGGCAGCAGCCCTGACTCAGAGATCTCTGTCACAGAACAGTAGAATATTTTGCACCGGAGGGAAACTTAGAGCTATCTTCTCTAACTCCATCATTAAGATGAAAATACGGAGTCCCAGAGAGGCCAAGAGACCTCCCCCAAGCTCACAAGCCTTAGCGATTACCTTCATAGTCTCCTTCCTCTCAGTGGAGTTTATTTTCCACAACAGCTCACTACTGTGGTCTCAACAGATGCATCTGGCCACATGTTAGCGCCACAGTGCAGCTCAGCAGCCAGACACACTCATGCTATGCTTGAGGCAGCTGAAAGTCTTAAGATATTTTTACATTACTTAAAAGTTTGATGTCCTTTGATCTAATTTTTATTGGTTAATTATCTAAACACCTGGCATTCCTTTACATTTTTAATAAATGAAATAGACTAGTATCAATCTATAGGTTTAGAAACTGAAATAAATGCCTGAGATCGGTCAATGGAAAAGGTCTCTGTGTGGCGCTTAGAATGGTGATACCCAGAAAATGCACATAAATATCAGGTAGTGACCGCTAACAAGTGCTGGGCGTTTAACAGCACTGTAAAATAACAGTTCTGGAGTGTGACTCCAAAAGCCTCTCAAAGCACATAGCTATAGATTTTCAATCTATTCTAGTTTCTGCTAGAATAATACAAGAAAAAGATTCTTGTTCCTTCAGAAAAAATAAAAATAAAAAAGGAAATTAAAAATGAACAGACCTTAAAAGCTTTGAGATTAGTTAAAATTCTGGCACCTTTCCACGGGAAGATCAAGGCATGAAAATGGTAACATAATGCCTATTTATTGACATTAGGAGTCCTCAGAGTTTGGTAACGTTGTTAGAAATAAAAGTTATGGAAGAGTATTTAAAGTTTGTTGTTTTTATATATATCGTGTACATATTTATTTTTGGATATATATCCAAAGAAAACATCTGGAGGAACATCTATCAACTATCGTGAATGCATTCTCAAGTAGTGGAATTGTATAACGATTTAGTTTCTGGGCTTGGTGTTGTTGTTATCCTTGTCTTCTAATTTTTTCCACAATGAACATGGATTAGTTGAATAATTAAGAATGTTAAAAATAGACTTTGTTTTGAAGATTGTGTTTGCACGACCGGTTCATTATTATTGGGTTCTACAGCAAATATCTTTTTAGAATCTGTAACAAAAATAAAACCAAGCTGTCCTTACCGTCTTCAGAAACTCAGAAAACAGCCCATTCTTCTCCCTCCCGTTACAGGAGAACAGAGGCTTGTGAAAGGAGGCGCACTTGTGGGGACTTAGCCCTCCATCCCACCGCCCTTGCAGCTCAAAGAGGCACAGCTTCTTTTCATGCCTTTTGATCTCTTAAATCACCACCTTCTCCCTAAATTAAACACAAAATTCACGGGTTTGGATTCTTCCGCAAGCTTTAGACTGCCTACTTTATATCTGAGATGAGCACGTCTTCCCGGCCTTCCTGCACCGGTTACACGAGCTTCACTACAGCAGGCACATTTACTGCACTTGTCGTTACCTTCACCTCATAGGCAAGTGCTATACGGATGGGACTTTGAATCACCCCCTTTGCTTATTCATAAAGTGGAAAGCGACAAGAATATATCATGTTCATTTTCCAAGGGCCAAACTGCCAGGGTTACTAAGATGTACAATTGTGAAAGGCGCTATTTGCATCATAGATTATAGTAATGGTGCTCTGGTGTTACGGAGAACACGCTTCTAACAGTGGTCCTGGAAACTGCACTCTGGACTATTTTAATCTAATTCTGTCTTTATGTCCCGTGTTTGACTCTGAAGGGCATTTTCTCTACAAAACAGAAAAGCAGAAAGGGTTTTTGCAAAGTATGTATATAAATATGAACATACAGAGTGTGTCAGAAGAGGTGTAGACATTTAAAGAAAAGGAAAAACTATTATTCAATGTGTAATACTCAAGTCGCATTTGACTTCTGCAATGACAAGGGACAGAACAAACAAGATACCTAACGTCATCCGGCTATATTGAATATTACCATTTAATACAGGTTTTTCCTTTCTTAAAATGTGCATGCATTTTTTCTGTATGCGTATAAATACGTATACAAAAGCACACTCTCCTATGTTTCCTGTAAATTGCACAACTCTTTTTAAGGATGGACTTCTAACTCTAAAATGAATGGATCATACACGTTGAAAAATACAAGGGAAGACTGGATACCAAGCTTATCACAGAGGCAGAGACAGAAGCTCCTGCTTTCAGATTTGGAATCATGGCTTGTCAGAAATGATGGTGAGCTTTGTCAACTATAGTAAATTGCAGGTTAGTTCTACATTTTCCCCCCAATTATGCTCAAGTTCTCAAGGTTTATTGTGCCAGGTTTCAAAACAGCTTCATTGATGCATCATGGATCTGCACGTACAATAAAATGAACATACTTAAAGGGTTACTATTTATAAATTTGATAGGTTTTGAAATATCCAAGGTTGAACATCCTAGCCAAAGTGCTTTGAAGGTGGACTGTGGCACAGCTTACCCAGGCGAGTACCTCGAAGGTGACCATAGCAATGGACGTTTAGCAATGAGGCATGTAACACTGAGTTTGCAAACTTAATCGTCCCACCTTGTATCTATACCACTGCCACAATCAATCATGGATTAAACTGAATTTTCTTCTTTGTAGTTCAAAGACACAAAGAGAATGAGAAGTAGGATTGCCACTTGGAGGTTGAACAAAAAGGAAATTATTTTATTTATTTTTTTAGTAAAAGGAACACAGCTGGAATAAGTTTTTGTACCTCCACAAAGCAGTATGTTTTTTCTATTGGAAAAGACCTAAATATATATAAAGGGCTTACTGGAAGGCATTTTTCCTATTAAATTGGGTGTTGTATACACAAAATTTGGTTAAATACTGAAAAGCTTCACACGAGTCCACTTAGTTCATTATAAATATTAAAATTAGGAGCAATTTATTTTGGTTAAACACAAAACTTTAGCTAAGATCATACATTTCTATAAAATAACGTTTTCTTCATAATTTTGTTTCTCTCTTTTAAAATACCCATGGCATGAATTCCAGACATCAACTCATGAAGAATAGTTCTCCACCATCTTCAATGATGAAACAATATTTTTGAATTGATGAAACAATATTTTTGAATTAACTTAGGAGTAAGAGTCTGAATTGTTCCATAAGTCATATAAGAGTCACAAATAGTCAGGTGGCTTATGCCTATAATCCTAGCACTCTGGAAAGCTGAGGTGGGAGGATTGCTTGAGCTCAGGAGTCCAAGACCAGCCTGAGCAAGAGACCCTGTTTCTACTAAAAATAGAAAAATAAGCTGGGCATTGTGATGGGTGCCTGTAGTCCCAACTACTCAGGAGGCTAAGAAAGGAGAATGGCCTAAACCCAGGAGTTTGAGGTTGCTGTGAGCTAGGCTGATGCCACAGCACTCTAGCCTGGGCAACAGAGTGAGACACATGAATCTTTCTAAATGTAGAATATAAATGTCTTAACACAATAACTAAGAGGATGCCATGAAGTCTATGTTAACCAGTTTGATGAAAGTATTTCAAATTGTATATGAAACCAGCACACTGTACCCCATGACTGCATTAATGTACACAGCTATGATTTAATAAAAAAATTTTTTTAAAAATTACACACACAATACACAATATAAACTGAATGCTCCAGGACGGCATACATCCATTTAAATGTTCATTGACATTAAATTATTCAATAAAAATGGAATGCTTAGAGAGATCAGCTTGTACTTTTACAGAAGTATAGAGGCCAACATTTTACCCAAGTGATCATTAATTCAAATAAAATGTTCACTAATAAAGTAACAAGTTAGATTGATATTCCTGCAAACTGAACTGGTTGTTGGTGATACATAGGCTCAAGAGGTCTCAATCTGCCTGAGAGATTACATGGATGTAAGTAAAATATACTACAATCGCAGATGTTAATAAATGAATTGTTACAAGGGCCAAATAAAATCAATCAATTAATCAAAGTCAATATGAAGCTACAGATCGACATGAAGATCTAATTCATTAGGTGAACTTATTCCACTTAATTCTTGGAGAAAAAGTACACCTTCCTCTCAAATTTGGCAAAGACTCTTTGAAGCTGAATACTTCCACATACCACCCCTACACTACAGCTGAGCTTCAGTGAATTCAGTCAATCTGAACAAAAATTCAAAGTCAAGGAAAAAGTGGGTGCTCCATAAACACTTCTGAATAAACAAGAATAATATAAAATAAATCTAGAAAACAAAATCTAGAATACCGGATAGGGAATATTAGAGATAATAAACCACTCAGCTTGGTCAGTATAGTCCTCCAGGCACTGAATTAGATTTTCCTCAGAATCTGCTCCAATCCACCTTCCAAATATATTTATAAATGGAAGGGCATTGGGTTGAGCAGGTTTACTGGAATCTCAAGGCTATTGATTCTATTGATACTTGAGAATCTTGAAGCTTCCCATGTAACATAAGAGGTTAAAACAATTAGTATATTTCATGACTTCCGATCCTACCCTGCCGCCTGGCCAGCCATCATTTGGGAATGCAGTTTTGGGAAGACATAATAACATATGGCTTTATTTTTCTGGTTTTTACACCTTAATTCAATGAAGAATCTGGAAAATTCTTCTTAAAGATATTACAGTGAAAAACCAAACATAAAACTAACCAGAAAGGAAGGTAACATACTTGCAGGGTGAAAACACTAAACTAACACTAACCGTAAAAGCTCCAAGACAACTATGGTCTCTCAGAAAATGCCATTGGTTGGCATTTTGGAAAGTCTTTTAGGAAGTGCCATTGAGATCCTCTGTTAAATGGTTCCATCTGCCGCACACACAGCACTTGCGTGTTAATTCACATTATGATAAATTACTGGCACTAATTATGATAAATATAATAACCCTTAGTGATGTGCACCAATGCAAAGATACAAAGACGTGGTGGTAAGAAATATGCAAAAGTGCGGCAATAAGAAAGGAAGGAAGATGAGGCAGGCACAGTGTTACGAGCTAGAAAGAGACAAGTAAGTAAAACTCCTCTCTGAGGGTCCCTCATCTTACTGGTCAGAGAGAGACACACAGTGAGTGAAGCATGTGAAGAGGAACTTTCAGGGAAGAGTCGGGAGAGCACTTAACAGACAGGAGAGTTGAAGTTGTACCTGGACAAAGGAAAAGGAGTTTGCCAGACAGACAGTTCAGAAGTCATTGATATTTGACTTTGAGACGTGTCTCTGTACTACCTTTGAATGGTGGTGGCTCTAAAATTAGAATATTCATACTATTACGTTACTGTGTAGTAACAGTTAAGCCAGACTGACTGGCTCATATGAAGGTCCTTCTACCAAATTAGCAGTGTGGTGGGCATGTTATTTAATTTTCTTGGGCCTTAGTTTCCTAATCTGGAAAATGGGAATTGATTAAAAGGCATATATGTGTAAAGTGATTAGTATAGTGCCTGGTCCTTGGCACTCACCAGTGTTAACTATCATTAACATTCACCCCATTTTACAGATCATAAAATAGAGCCAGAGTGCCCCATTTCCTAACCTGTGACATAGGACTGTAAAAGTGCTAACTTCCAACTTCCAAGTGCTGCTGTGGAAAGAAGATTTGAGCCTGGGTGATTTGAGGCTAGAGAGTGGGAGAGAGGACCACACTCTAACATGTTCTCAGCACATCTGTTCACAGGAGCTTTATGGACAGAACAGCACTGATGTGACCTAGGCAAGAGCTAACAAGCTCTACCATCCCTGAACTTCAACCTGGCTTTGACTCTGCTGGTGCTTTCGTACGTCGTATTAGCTCACGTGTTTGTAGCCATTTTGTATTCTTGTTTTTTAAACTCTAAGCTCCCTTAACATAATGAAGTAATTTTATTAACATTTGAGTAAGGTTTGTTATACTCTGGCTGGTACTGAGGCTCCAAGCAAGAGAGACTTAACCCATTGTCAGAGTTCCAAAGATCCCACACACTACTTCAAAGAGAATTCTACCTTCCTGGGAGTCCTTGGGAGCTGTCCAACAGCCCAGCTGATGAAGTCATTCCTAGAGAAGGAGGGGGAACACAGGCTAAGAGCCCCTTCAAACACCAGGTTCCAGAGTCACCTGCTGGTCCTGTTAGTACAGGCTGCAGTCTAGAGTTCTGGCTTCAGGAGGTTTGGGGCAGGGCCTGAAACCTGGCCTTTCTAACAGGTTTCCCAAGGGATGCTTTAAAAAAAGAAAAACCTACTAAAAAATCAACACAATAATATGTTAGATTGGGGTCAATTGATTCCCCTCAAGTAGATATGGCCTATAGTACTTTTAAACAAACCACATCTTTTCGGATCTTTTGGGAGCTTATTTCCAAAAGGAATCTTGCTTAATATGCAGGGTCCTAACATAGATGCTGTCCAAAATACCTCCCTGCCCCATTTTGTGTTTTCTTTCTATATATTACCCAGTGATGGTAACACCTTGGCGAGGCCAACATCTAGTATCAGTCTCATCAGGATAAGGGAAAACGGCTGGTTTCAGGGCATCTGTCATCCTGACACTCTCTACACCTCTCTTATACTTCCCTGTATTAGTCACCTGGCTCATTCATTTATTTATGTCTCCTTCCATACAAATAAGGCTCTAGTTTTCTACGTTGTTTATTTGTGTGCAGTAAGTGCTCAAAAATATTGTTAAAGTAGTATCATTCAGTATCAATAGCGTTAGTAGCACTGAAAATAAATCTCCTAGAATTAAGGTTGCACATTACTTACAAGTTCAACTTCTCTGAAGGCAGCATTAGTAGAGATAAAATTAGTTCTCCCTGACTCACGTAGAAATACTCTTTTCTAATTTCTCTTGTTCAATTTCTCCCTGATATGTATTCCAGGCTGGAGACAGACAGAATCCATCACTTCTCAGATTGATGCAAAGCAATGTAACAAAATAAGCCAAGCCACATACATCATGTAATCATATTGGTTTTATGAATCATATTTTTCTGAGTTTGGGAAAATAGTTGTTTTGGTTTAGGCTGGAGTAGAATTCTGACTCATGTCAACAAATCACTGACAAAGAAGGCAGTGACAGAAATAAAAAACTGAAAGCAAGTTTTATTAGAGAAAACTTACAGCAGCTCCACACAAACCATTGGTTAATTATAGGTTGACTCAATAGCCCTTAAAATAAAAACATACATGGGTACATGCCAACAATTAAAGAACAGAATATATAAGTGGAAAAAAAGGAATATTTATTTAAAATTTTATACTGGCCGAGTGCTGTGGATCACATCTGTAATCCTAGCACCCTGGAGGCCAAGGCAGGAGAATCGTTTGAAGTCAGGAGTTTGAGACCAGCCAGAGCAAGAGCAAGACCCCATCTCTACAGAAAACAAACAAACAAAAAACCCAGAAAATATAGATGGGTGTGGTATATCCCAGCTACTTGGGAGGCTGATGGAGGAGGATTGCTTAAGATTCAGAAGTTTGAGGTTGCAGTGAGTGATGATGAGGCCACTGTACTCCAGCCTGGGCAAATAAAGCAAGATCATGTCTCAAAAAATAAGTTGTACTACATTGTGCTTTTGTAAAAATAGAAGCTATTTAAAAATGAAACGAGTTCAATTTGTAATTAGGGCATAAAATTCCTGAAACTCTGAGAGTCTGTTACCTTAAGTGATCCTTATTTAAGACAAGTATTTTTGCTTGAAAATCATGCAACGCGTAAATAAGACTGTAGATTCGTGGCACTTCCCCAATTTTTGAAAATTTCATTTTATTTTCATTTTACTGCAAAGGTGATATTGACCTTTGCTTCACTACTTGTTGTGGTACATGAGGCTGTGACACTTCCACTGTGGATATTCAGTGTGCATGGATTTTCAGGGCCCCTGGTGAGGCAGGGCTGAGAAAATTGAAGGCAGCATCCAAGAGGGTAGGAGGTCAGAGCAGAGTTTAACTGTAAAGTAGGGGCTAAGTGTGGATTCGTGGCAATAAGGAGCAGTGCACAGAATACCTAATGATTTTTCTTTCCTTCATTACATTTTAAGCAGGCCAAATAAACTTCCTGGAAATGGGAACAGTTTGGAAAGGCTTAAAAAAATAAAATCAGCAAGTAATATTAAAACCCTGGTGTGCGCCAGAATTTGCTGAAGAAATGATACAAAATAAGATTATCTCAACCTCATCTGAGAACTACCTAAATGGAGCCTCTCCTGGGGTGAGGGGAGAGTGGTTATCTGTATTTTAAAAAATTCATTCCCTGAGGTTGTGATACTCAGTCCAACATTAGCTAATTTAGAAATGCTGACAATTCTTCGGGTTTTTTTATCCTTATTTTTATCCTTATTTTACAAAAAGAAGAAAAAGGACTTGATAACTTCTAAAATCACAGGAGTAGTAAGAGAGCCAGAATCACCTGGTCCCAGATCTCACACACAAGTAACTATGACACAAAACTTCCTCCAGCCATATAGAGTAATAAGTGCACGTCACTGCTGTCTAAGTAAAACTTCGATATTTATGAAATTCAGTCCAAAATAATGCAAGCATATTTATACACTAAGTGAAATTGGTGAGTAAAAAGTATATACACTGAAATTTAATCATTAGGACTCTTGAAGTTGTATAAGGATCTTTCAGACAAAAATCTATCTGTTCTATCAAATACCTACTGTGTGTGACACTTGGGAAATGTAGTCTCTGGGAGTTCATTTTACCTTTAATCTTTTAATGTGATGTTTGATTGTAAAATTGGTGTTGGGGTAAAGAGGTCCTACAGATGTTACAGTCACTAGAATTTGAACCATAGTTCGATGGGTTTGGCACTATTATAAATAAATTGGCCACTACTACTGGAAAATGTTTAGCTCCCAGGATTTGGAAAGTCAGATATGAAAGCCTAGCTAAGTAGATAATATAGGTGGACACAATGAGAAGGCCTTAATTCCTTGCACACTCCTGCTAATAGACAATGTGAAAATGGCTTTGTTTCACCTCAGAGAGAAATCAAACAGACAGATTATTTTGCATGTGAGCACAATGAGACTTACCAATTTCCTAAGCAGAATAATTAGCAAGTGCTCGTGAAGCTTCCAGCAGATCATACCGTTTGGAAAACAACACCGATTGTTTGACATTGACTCTATTTAATTTTGCTTTCTTTGACTCTGCTCAGAGGCAGCGGACTGAACGACCCACTGTGCCTCCCTTAATGCCATCGGGTTTTTCTTCTTCTCTTTGGCTCTCTGCAGCATGGACTTTTGCCGTTGCTATTCAATTAATTCTTGGAGCTTCCTTTTTCACCTGGCTGATCCAGCTTTGGCAGTATTGATTCCTCTCTAGGCCATATGTTCTTTATCGGGGATATTCAATGCATGCTTCCTGAACAAACGATTAAACGGATGAACCAGCGCACGCCTCACCAAGCAGCAATCTTCTAATCCCACATGTGAGCGCTGCTGCCTATCCCAAGGCTCCTTTTGTTAGGCGAAACATGTGAAATCTCCTTCATTCTACTTTCCTCCATTAGCCACCATCCTGCCTTTCTGGAGCTATGCACAATTCTTCCCAATGCAACCCCTTTCCTATAGGAAATAATTTACTATACATTTCTATGTCCTAACTCTTCTTTCTTTTGTCCTAACTTCTCTCTTCTTCTTATCCATTTTTCTTTTATAATATGACTTCTAGATATTTCACAGTGTTGATCCTCATTCTCTGGAGGGAGTTTCTTGGTGTCTCTATTAAAAAGTGGCAGTAAGAACTGGAGGCAGTATTGCTGGTGTGAGTGAAACACTACAGTTTGCTTCGACTCCTTAACTTCCTTCTCGCCAGCACCACCACCTCTTCCAAAAATAACCTATGTCTTATAAACGCAGAGCCTAAGAATTCATGAGTTATTTAGGTGGGCAATGGTTTGCAATCAACTGAAATGTCTTAGTATTTTGCCCATGTGCTGCACTTCAAAGACACAGGAAGTCAATACCCTTTTTTAAACACGTATCATGTACCATGTGTTATTGAAGCACGCTTTATAACAGGAAGGAAGAGAAACTGTGTAGTAGAACAAGCCAGTGTAGCTTTAGGAAATAGAAAACCTTTCTATTTACCTCTGATACTTTCCTGTTTGTGACATTCAAGCAAATAAAAAAGATTTGATAAACATTTCTTGAATGAGTAGATGATTTTCTCTATTTGTTAAGTCGAGATTAGGGCACGTTTCTTAGAAAGTTGTTGAGAACACAGGTAAAGGTCAGCCACCAACTACAGAACAGTGCAAGAGATGGGACTCAATAAATATTAGTATTTACCACAATTATCATTGTCATCACCAACACCACTACTACCATACCATCATCTTAACGTCCTCTAAGCATCGTGCAGCCTGTGTAGTTGCAGGGTTGTTTTTTTTTTTTTTCAAAACTTAAGTGCCATATATTAATTTGTATATATATTAGGGGTTTTACTCATCAGAAAAAGGGCATTTGAACACTTAATCTGTTTTCAGTGCAAATGTAATATTATCCAATGTCTTCATCAAAATACCAATTAAAATCTTGACCAGGCTGAACAATATTAACAACTTGCTAGACCATTCTGTTTCACTATCCTTAACTGACTGTCCCCAGGTAAAGCTCTACTTCACCTGGAATCAGCTGATGGCTTTCTGAACATAGAGTCTATTTTCTTGACGTTTTGTGTATCTCTCACGCTATGGATAAGCCTAAACAAAGCCGTGTCAAATACAAGTTGCTGTTAAAAATAAGGAAGACTGGGATTTGCTCAAGATCAGAGGTTTATTAAATAATAAAGAAACAGCTTTCAGCTATTTCAGGTCTCTTTAAACTCAGCAACTCTTTGAATTCCCTTTGATGTGTTTCTCATTGTTAAGAAGAGTGAAGAATGGCTTGATGTTAAATGGATCATGTAACATAGGAGATCATATTTAAAAGGGAGATTTTCTTCCACTTTCAATATTTTCTAAACTTGATCTTTTAAGAGTTTTCACAAAAGAGTATTTTATGAACTGATAAAAATGTATTAAAGTAAAATGTGGCTGACCTCTGCTTTCCTCCCGGCTTCAGATCACTCTCAGTTACCACTCAGAACAAACAGCCAGTTTGGCTGTCGACTTCTATCTCTGCAGCTCTGATAGCCTGGCCCCCTGGACTGTCCATTCTAACCAGACAGGTGGCAGAATTCTGTCCCCAGTGGAGCCACACAAACTAAAGGTAAAAGCTATAAAATCCCTGACTTGGGAGCTGGAACCCCGGTGCTATATCTGGCTCTATATTTTTTAAGGTTCTATACCTACTTCTAGTGCCAATGAATCAATTTCTTCATCTACAAATTAAAAGGAATATAAGATTTCATTCTTTCCAAAGATTTCCTGTCATACAAATCTAACAGCTGTACTTTCCTCTTTCCAAGTAATGATTTTCACATCTCATGGAAAACGTCTCTTAAGGGACATAATTGCATTTTGTGGAATTTTGATGTATGATTTGCACTAGTCAATTTTATGTGGGACATTCACAACCTGTATAACTATTGATAACATTTCTAATTGGGATTCTATTTTTCAGAAAAGAAATTGAACCTCAAGATTCCTATGCTAAGGTCGACAGTGATCTAAAAATAGATGAGAAGACTCTCACTAAGGTCTAGGGCTGTTACCATCCATATAATGATGCACCTGCGGTGCTAGTATGCAATGTATTCCTCATTCATTTAATCAAT
The DNA here is from genome assembly GCA_963574575.1 of Galagoides demidoff. NCBI lineage: Eukaryota > Metazoa > Chordata > Mammalia > Primates > Galagidae > Galagoides > Galagoides demidoff. The sequence continues at coordinate 36,172 of CAUYQV010103753.1, read as the reverse complement.
TCACAAGCATTTATGAAACTTCTAACTCATACTGTCTGACTCAAGTAAGAAATTCTGTCCCTCATTAATCATCTTAGGACCTTCCTGCTGAATCTCTGAGAAAATGGAAAGGCCCATAAAGCCTGCCACCAGAATTAATGCAGCATTTGTTCATAAAGTTCACATATTCTTAGAAGTAAGTCAGTTTCTTTGACTTTTCTTACCCCTATCATATTTCACTGGGTAAGCTTAAGGAAAGATTATATCAGTAATGATTTCAACAAGGCTTCTCTGTGGCTTTGTATAATATAAAAAAGGGTTTTCTATTTATCCCTAGGTTCATCAGTTAAACTTCTTGAGTCAGAAAATTAATTCATTTTTTTTGTCCCAGGGATCTACCCCAGTCCCTGCAACTTAGTAAGTAATCCATAAGTATGCGTTAAAGAAAAAGGACGCTAAAATTTTCTCACATTTAATGCCTTGAAAGTACCTATTAGGCCAAGTATGAATATTACTAATGGAGCATGAAATAGTAACAAAGATGATCATTACATTATCTGCTACCAGTACCAGGTACACACACACACATACACACACACGCACACACGCATAGTCTTATTGAATCCTTAGAACAACCCCTAAAGCAAGTTTTATAATTCATATTTAATGATAAATAAATAGAGACATAGATAGCATTGCTCAGAAAGGAGTAGTCACATTCCATTTCATTGGTACTAAAATTTTAATTCAAGATATTTGATAATTTAAAATTCAGTTGATCATATAACACTTAAAACCAACTAATGATGAGCAGACTTAGAGGCTACTGACAGAAGATAGGAGTACTTACAGAAATACTCTTAACTCTTCATAAAGGACCTGTAATGACTGGGTCACAAGAGCTGCTAGTGTCTTTATCACAGACAAATTACAAGTCTGATAATCATTTTTCTTGCATAGCTAGCAGTCCAGCACGTGATGTCTCCTTCACAAACAATCACCCTGAATTTTACCAATGTTTCTTTTCAGAATATGAAATATAAACAGAAGTAACTTAAGACTTTGAAGAAACTGCAGCCCATAAAAACTCACTGGTCTCACGAATAGAATTGTCATTTCTCAGTCTCAAATTATTTCTTCACCTTTTTTTTTAAAAGGGTCAATTTCTTTAGCTAAAAATAACTCTTGAGTGATTAATCTATTCAACATAAACTAAATCTGGATTTCTGATGTAGTTGCCTGTCATAATCCTCTTTTTAAAATCCCCAATTTAAAATTCTATTAACACTCATTCCATAAAATATTTGTATGGCAAAAATTCAAATACCAGGAAACGGCATAATGTACAATTAACAGAGCGGCCTTCAACGGGAGCATATAACCAAAACAGCTGCACTCTATGATTATTTGTCCCATTGCCCAGTTTTGAGAGGGGGAAATACAGCAAAAATAAATCCTCCTATCCAAACAGCTTCTGGAAGTGTTTAAATACATTTTAGATACACTGGTCAGATGTAGAAATATTTTAAGATATTGAAGTGATGTGTAATGATGGCAGGAAACTAGATATCTTACCCAAGCACTTATTTCATTCTTGAATAGATAAGGGACAGGGAAGAGAGGTGTTTCATGAGTTTAATTTTTTTTTAAAAAAATGCATTAGCATAAAAAGAAGTCTATAAAAATATTTTGCTCATTTCCATGCATGCTTGACTTATAAATAGAATTACCATGCAATTTATATTCCAAACTGGGACACTTGGTGAGTAAAAGGGGGCCACTATTAATAATTACAATACGTGTAAACCAAGATTATCTCATGAAAACTGGGACGTAGAGTCACCCTATTTATAAATAAATTTATGTAACAAGGAGATGAAGAAATCCTAAACAGAAATTCACAGGGCTGAAATATGATAAGCTAAAAAGAATTAGTAAAGAGCTTTTAACTTTCAGATCGATATCAGGTTGGAAGTACAGCGGGAGCATCAGTTGATGCTGTAAGGGAGAAGGGAAGGCGGGCTTCCATTTTTAAAGAGGAGAGATGCTCAGGACAAAAATCAAGATGTGGGAATTACATCTGGTTTTGAACCAACAGCTATAAAACGGGGTTCAAATATAAGAGGAGGCTATTTCAGAGGCACTTCCTAAACCTACATCATAAGATGATTTAAATTTCCTGCTGGACCATTAAATAGGATCAAGCAGTCAGGTTTTTTCCCCCAACTTTGAAGAAGTATTCTTTCTTTCGGCTGTCACTATCAAGGGAAATGTCATACATCCCTGTCCTAAATATGACCCAAAGGGAAGGAGGTGATTTATTGATTAGGAAAGTAAGGTTTTAGTCCCTGCAAAGTGGGGATTTTTTTCACTCCCTGGGGAGAATTATCAGACAGTTGCCTGCCGTCCCTCCCTGCTACCTCCCCCCTTTCCATTCTTTCTTCCTGTTTCTCTCTCTATTTTAATTAGAAGTATAAATGTCTCAAATCTCAAGTTTATCAGGAAGGTGGCACTTTCGATCCCCCACCAAGGTTGTATGGATCTTGCCAAGTTTGTGGTTTAACTACTAACATTAGAGTAGAACCTTATTAAAAGCACGTCTGGGTAAAAAGCACCTTCTGATGGTGCACTTGTTTTCAGGTGACCTCCTGGCCGTTGGAGGGCAGGATGGCTGCACAGATGATGTGGGAAAGACACGGCCCTGACTCTCTCCTTCCCATCTGCCCCCTTGGTCCTGACAGCCTGCTCAGCGCCCTGCTCCCACTACACTTCCCCACTCTCTCTTCATCCCCAAGGAATCCCCAACACTTCCCTTCTCACTTTTCCCTTAATAAATAATGACCCAATTTATTTATTTAAAGGCTTGCTTTCTCCCTACGGATAGACTCAGTGGAGAAAAGTTGCAATTATGGAGAAAACGCCTTTTGTATTTTCTTTTTGACGACCAGAGAAAAGCAGACACTTTTCTGGTGGGGCTTCGGTTGCTGCTCAGTGACATAGGGAAAGCACAGCTCTGCCTCTTCTAGTAAGTGTGTGTGGGCGGGGGAGACCTTTTCTGGTAGGTCAGGAAGAGAATGTTTCTTGAGAAGATGGTCAAGCTCCTAGAACTAGCCTGTCCTAGCCCAGCTCAAAGATGCTGCTGTCCCTTGCAAATTCGTGGAGGGAGCAGATCAATAATTTAGCCAATGGTATTCCTGAGAAAGGATAAGTATAGTGACTACTTTCTCCAGAAATCTATTCATCAATTTGTGAGCAGACCAAGCATATAAGAAGAAAGACTGCCATTTAATATTTTATATTTCGTTGTTCTAGCTCATGTTATATTATATTTATCATATTATAATTCTATTATATTATGTTGCTATTTAAAAAAAATCTTGAGTCTATGGCTCAAAGGAGTAGGGCGCCGGCGCCATATGGTAGAGGTAACAGATTCAAACCCAGTCCTGACCAAAAACTGCACAAAAATAAAAAAATAAAAAAATCTTGAGTCAATTCCTTTCAGGTCTGGTCCTGAAATCTGACTCAATCTAACAGATGTTTGATTTGTCACAAAAAAACAAGCACCTGTTCACTTTGACATCTCTGTAAGTGTCGCTGTCCTTTATGGGTAGAGGTGCCATGTGCATTAGCATTTGCATTAGCGTTCCCAGCTGGGCCTGCCTGCATCACGTCCAGAAGCATGAGCTGCCTTCTTCATTGGCTGCCACACTCAGAGGTCCAGAGCTGGTTCACACGCAGATGTGCTGGACCTTCTGCCAGCGACCATGTGGCCTGGCCGGTGTGGTGGTGGGACTGCGGGTCTATAGGTCGGCATGTTTTAGGCAGGCCCAGGTAGCAGTGCTACAGAATGCACTCCGCTGTACCAACCTTTCACACTCAGAGCTGGGGACCTCCATGTGGTGCCTGCTGGCCGCTCATGCCGCTTCCTAATACCCATGTTCTGCCCACCCATTCTTGTGTCCCAGGCTTTGTCTGTACGCTAAGACCCGCACTTTGGTATAGTATACTGTGAATCAGGGGAGTAGGTCTCCTTCTTCCCAAGACCACCTCAGAATATCAATTAGAGGAAAGATCAAAAATAGCTTTTGAAACTACTGTCCTTCTGTTTGAAAGGCTCCAATGAGCAGCAGGGAAGAGATGAAAAAAAAAAAAAGGTGAAGAAGAAAGGGAAGATGAGAGAGAGGCAGACGCGCCGACAGACCTTTGTTCTCCGCCTTGGTCTTTTTTGGTCACAGCCCACTCATTTTACTTCCTCCCGTTTCCTGGATTTCCAGCCGCTTAACTCTCCTCTTCCTCTTTCTCTTTTAACTCTGAACTGTCCATAGATAGGACCAGGTGGTCCCCTTCTCCAAGCGACGAGCTGGAGCAAGCGGCTGGTGTTGATCAGGGGTGGTGACCATCACTGCTTCAGGCCACTCCTGGTTGGGCTCCTGACAGTTTGGTGACACCTTGCATATTTAAAGAGGACGCCTTTCCAATAAGCCACACTTCCAGGAGGGCCCGTGCTTCAAACGCTGTCTTAACCTAACCTGTCTGCTTCACTTGGATTAACAACGCAAATTTAAAGATGACTGTATAGAAACACGAGAGAGATCCTAACCAGACTGCAGAGGTATCGGCCCCAAGGCCAAGGCTCACCAGAAAGCTCTAATTGTCCAAATAATCTTCCAAGTTCACTGCAGAGTATTAGACCTTTTGTAGGAAACAAAATATTACTTTTGTGTTAAACGACTTATAAAAAATACATCAAACTTTTAAAAGGAAAGAATCTCCCTGCAATTCCGTCTTTCTGCCATAAAATTAATTTAGCTTTCTTTCAATATTTCCCATGTGTACATCTTATGAATCTTAAATCATAGTGCACAAATAATTTTTTATCCTGTCTTTTAGATAATAATTACATTTCTAAGTTGGTAAATAGCCTTCATCGTTGGTTTTTTTAAAGTAGCATGATTCCGCTGAATGAAAAATTTATACAATTCATATAAACATTCCATGATTGCAATATGGGACCTCTGAACTGTTCTGAAAGAACACTGGTAAGTACACTGTGCATATTACATCTTAACATTTCAGTTTATTCCTGTCGAATATAGTCCCAGAAGAGGTATTAATGTGTCAAAGTAATTAATCGTTTTATGACACTTCATGCATATTGCCAAATTTCACATCATAGCTTATTTTTTTGAAAGAAGTTTTGAACATCTTCTTTGTGCAAAGCATTTTGCTAGACTTGGAGGCAGACATGAATGAGTCGAAAATGCTTGCCCTGAAAATCATACAATCCAGCTGGGGGGAAAAGACACACATATGAAAAGAAAACTAGTTATACTAACTGCATGCATTGATTCAGGGAAGAAAGAAGGATATGTTAGGCAGGAGAGGGCCAAGAGCTATATTTTGGGGACATTCTTAGGTTTGGATGAATTGAGGTAAGATAGATCTAGGTTGATAAGTGATGTAATAAGAAAGGAAATTACTCATTCTGAGGAATTATCTGTGACTCAAAAGTACCATGTGAATAAATTTAACATATTAGCCTGGTCCACGTTGATCCCAAACTTCCCAAGGGTAGTTCCATGATCAGTAATAATTATTCACCCTTGTCGTTAAAACATCCTTTGCCCTTGTTATATTTGTTCTGAGACTACAGAGGTTTGCCTCCTCTGCCTCTAACCAGTCCTTCTCTTCTTTCAAGTTCCTCTGCCTCCAACCACCACTTTGAGAACATTTCTCAAAATTCTCTTCCAGTTCTCTTATTTCTCTATAACTTTTCTACAGCCAATGTCACCTGGTCTTTTGGCTCCAGCCATTACTTCTTGGAGTATCTTCTCAATGTCTGTGTTCAGCTCTCAATTCTCACTTCCTGGTCTCATACATGTGTTTCTAACTGCTTCTGCTTCTGACAGCAGTATTTTACAACCAACATGTCCCAAACTGAACTTTTTCTATGTTCTCAGGTCATGTGAAAGCACCATAGTTTGCAAGCCTGTCATCTCTGAGCTCAGATTAAACCAGTTCCTGAATCTGGTCCCAGCTCACAATGACTCTCAGTTTCCTTCCATTGCAAGTGAATAAAATCTCTCACTTAGGTTAGTGCAAGGACCCCCCTCTGATCTGCCTGTCTCTAGCTTCATCCCCTTCAATCTGTGCTCTGCACCATTACCAGCTTTCCTCCCAAAGTGCAGAGTAGATGATGTCACTTGTCTACCCAAGGCCTTCCAATCTAGTCAACTGGCAGAGTCAAATCCAGACACATTAATGTGTCTCCCCTGGTCCCTTATAGTTTGAACACAAACTACTTCTGTATTTTCGTCTCCTTACACTATAACCTTCTATAGTCTGCAGTCTCTCTCTCTCTTTTTAGACTATTTAAAATTAAAAACAGACATGAACTTTCACCTAGATGAACCTTATTCCTACATTTTCCCTTGACATAGATACTCTCACATGGATTTGGCCTGTTGAAACCTTGTGGTTTCAATATGTTCAACCGAGCGTTATCACTTCCAAAAAGCCTTCCCAGACCTCTGTCTCCTCAATTTGAACTCCAATTAACTTCTCGTATTCTACAGCACATTTCTGCTTGCAGAACTAGAATGTTCCCTTTTTGAAAGACAAGTGAATAGATTCGATACACCCAAGTATGTTTAAAGGTTTTAATCTCTTGGTCCAAAGGCTGAGCTTCCTCTTGCTGCTTGATAAATGGTTATTAAAAGACCTCCTGCTAAACTTGAAAGCCTTTAAGAAGAGTTCAGCAGAATCCCCATGAACAGGTGTGAAGATGAGAAGAGGAAAGATGGTTCTTTCAAATCAGTCCTATGACCCATCTTCAAAATTAGGCCAAGGACTCTAATGACTTGCCATCATGGACTCTTGAGCAATAAGATGGTCTCAGACCTTCAAGTTCTTATTCTAGGCTATTCTTCCCCTCTGTCTAGATCTGTGCTTAGAGCTTTAAGCAGACAAAACTCCCAGCAGCGAGTGTTCCCCAATCCCGTAGCACTGCATGTGGTGTGGCCTGGAGTCCTGGTGCACTGTGGTGCATACCAGTCTAAAAATACACCAAGGTAGGAAAGAGCAGAGACAGAGGAAGGGAATGTAAAACCAACCTTCTGGCTTTATTTATCACTACCCTGGGAAAGTACTGTGCTAATAACAAGGGAAAAAAGGCAACTCAAGCTATTTAAAGAGCAGGAGTTGAACCTTCAAAAACATAAACTAATGTTCCCAAATAAAACAAGGTATGGAGCATGAAACTTTTAAAACATAGATGCTATATTTTATGAAAATGTAAATTACATATTTGAATGACCCACACAGCCCTCTTTATTAGGACTAAGAGTTACTCCCAAGATCTGTTTCTGACTTCATGTCATCAGACAGGACCATATTTTTCCATTGACGGTAGAGGCAGGATGATAGGATGTGCTTTTGCCTGGAATGAAACTACTAGAGGAAACACATCAAAATGACAGGGTGAGTGGTTATGTCTCCTCAAGGCCAGTTGTTCCACCCATTCTTTAACCTAAGTTCCCAAGAAATGAGAATTTTAAAGTCAATTACTTCATTTGATAAATTAAAATGAAATGGAAAACCAGGAAATATAAGAATGGGATCTCTCTAATTAGGCATTTTTCATACTTTCCTTGAATTAACCCATCAGCCAGTTATTCCAACTTGGCACACATGTATATACCAATAAATTAAAATTCTAAAAATAGATAATTGTCTGTACACAATATACAACATTATTTTAGTTGCTTATACTTGAAAAGGTGAATGTGGACATTGTCATCATTTTTTATTAATTACTGGTTCAGAAAAAAAAAGTTAAGTTATATTATCCTTTATACATGGACTACTAAATAATTGACTGATTATGAAAAGAAAATTGAGGCATTCAGGACAAGTGACAAGTAATGGGATTTACTGACTTTGGAGTCTAATGAATGCACTTGCTAAATATAGACCTGTAGATAAATATTTGATTGAATGCCTTCAAGCTACCTGCAAACCAGAGCCACAGATAAAATACAAAGAATAAAACTGCCTCAAAAGATAATACTTTCTTTTTTCCAAGGAAAGTATAGAGTTTATGATATGGTTCTGATCAGTACATGCATAGGCTAGAAGTACTGGCTTTGCAGGTCTGCACACAAGGGTTCAAATCTAAGCCTCAGTTTCCTTCCTAGGAAAATGATAGTGTGCTAAGCTTAGTGTCTGACCCATAATGAATTCTCAACACAAGTGACTTTTCTTAATATTATCATTATTACTAGGGAACAGTCTAGACAGGGCTTTTTTTTTTTTTTGAGACGGAGCCTCAAGCTATCCCCCTGGGTAGAGTGCCATGGCATCGCAGCTCATAGCAACCTCCAACTCCTGGGCTCAAGCGAGTCTCCTGTCTCAGCCTCCCAAGTAGCTGGGACCACAGGTGCCCGCCACAACGCCTGGCCATTTTTTGGTTGCAGCCATCATTGTTTGGCGGGCCTGGGCTGGGGATTCTAACCTGCCACCTTAGGTGTATGTGGCTGGCGCCTTAGCCGATTGAGCCACAGGCGCCGAGACTAGACAAGGCTTTTAATTTCACTTTCTGCAGGAAATTCATCGAACAACCTATTTAAAACACATACACATAGTACCCCACAGTGCATCATATTTCTCTGCTTCACTTCATTCCTCACATTAGTATATACACACCTCACCCTACACCAAAGAACACAAGTCACAGAAGAATAAAATAATGTCCTTATTATTGGCAGAATTTTGTGGGAGTAAAATCCATTGAATCAATGGGTTTTGTACAAAACTCATCATTTTTCTTTAGGATGGCTTTTCTAAATATGCTAAATATCTATGGTGATTTTTTCTAAATAGAGATTTATTAAAAGATTTTTGTAGTGACTTGGCAAACCTATAGGTAATTTATTTCTAAATGACTTGTGGCTTTCTAAGGGTCATGGGCTAGGTCTATGTAATTCCCTTTGCAGTACCATATGCACTTGCCTGCTTAGAAAATGCTTTTGAAGATGGTGAAGAGCTCTGTTTTTCATTAAGTGTCTTTCAACTTTGTGACTGCCACGTCCAGACTCTGGATTTACCCTTCACTTTGCCACATAATTTGATTCAAATAGCAGGGTGATTATCCTCTCTCCCCAATAAGCCTGTGGGGGCAGGTGCTTCCCCTGTGCCTTCTTATATATCCTTATCAAGTTAGTGAATTTTAATGAAAGGATTCCAGTCTTCCTTAAACTTCCTTATTCTGACCTTTTGGTCCAACACTAGGTGGTGATCTTAGGGGAGTAAAAAGACTGGCAAGTTAAAAATGAGTTCAAAAATAATTCTCTACCAAGCTGCAGAAAAGAATAATGGAGTTGTTGAAATCAGTGGTTCTCAACCTTCCTAATGCCACAGCCCTTTAATATGGTTCCTGTGGGTTGCAACCTATAGGTTGAGAATTGCTGGAAATACAAAGCCTGTAATATACAGAGGCTTTCTTATGGGAAAGGAACATTAAAATGTGTCTAAAAGTCCCTTGGAGTGAGTTTGCAATCCCAGACTGCCATAATTAACCACCCAGATCCATCATTCTGATATTTCCATAAATAAAATAAGATTGACAGGTTGATTAGTTTTTCCAGGGTTATCTATTTTCAGATAAACAAAGCAATATATTTAAAATAAATACTTTTGACCCAGATGGCAGGATTGGAGCTCAAAAATCTGAAAAGATGCCCTCAGGACCTCCTGAGGTTTTTTTATTGACAGAGAAAGTAAATTAGCTCCTCTATATACTTTCCTGCACAGTACAATCTAAGCTGAAACAAATACATAGCCCTCGCTACTCCTCAGACTTCTTTTTGAATGGTTCTGAATTATATTGGAACTTTAGGGCTTCTAAGCATATTCAAGGTTGGCTCAGCAAGATAGCAAATCATAAAAAAAAGAAAAATCTCTTATCAAAAACGTGTGCTGCACTTAGTTTAAAAATTACTTTTTATTTGTGTGGTAACCAGTGTTACAGGGGGGAAAAAAAATCTCAAGTTTATTTATTTTATTCTGTTCAAGAGCTAGGTCTCCCATCAAGCTTCTTCTGCTTTATGGTGGAGGATATATATGTATATAGGTAGGTAGGTAGGTAGATAGATAGATAGATAGAGATATATTTTATATTCTGTACCTTTCCAATATGGTAAAGAAGAATGAATAAAACAGTTTTGAGTTTGAAAGGCCTCCTTAACTTAGCATCATTTTGGCATATAATCATTGGTCCCCTATTAACTTACAATCAATACTTGTCACATAAAAATATCAATATGCCTAGACAAGAATATCCCTTGTTCTTGTGCCATAGAAACATCATATTCATAGAAATATCGTGTTAGTCAAAGGAAAGGATAAAGGAACCTCAGGGATTATACAAATGCCTTGTTTCAAAAGTAAATAAAATGAGATTCTGAGATTGATGATTTCCCCCAAGTTTTGGTCCAAAGTGATGTCATGGATGGAGAACAGAAAAACTACCACGCGCTGAGTATGGTATTAGGTTTTTGATACCTCTTAGCCCATTAAAATACGCTCAACAATTTAATGGGCATTGGGGCATTGCCACTTCATTTTATATAAATGACTTACATATAGGTTAAGGTCAACAACACTTTTTATAGCCACTGTGCATATAAATATATATATATGTATTTTTTTAGAGACAGAGTCTCACTTTATCGTCCTCAGTAGAGTGCCATGGCATCACAGCTCACAGCAACCTTCAGCTCCTGGGCTTAGGTAATTCTCTTGCCTCAGCCTCCCGTGTAGCTGGGACTACAGACACCCGTCAGAACACCTGACTATTTTTTTGTTGTAGTTTGGCTGGGGCCTGGTTCAAACCCGCCATCATGGGTATATGGGGTTGGTGCCCTACTCACTGAGCCACAGGCACCACCACATTGTGCATATTTTTTATTAATATACTACATATGCATTAAAATTCTCAAAAGCCAATTTTATTGTTACTGCTAATTTTATTGTCACAAATAATACAATTATTTGCAACTCAAAATAGAGAGAGAAGGGTAAGCCCTGCCAAGCCCTCAAGAGGCTGGAATCAAGCCCTTAAAATGTCCCCAAAACACTTTTCATAAATATGAATAGACAGAGTCGAGGGTTATACACTAACAGAAAAATTCTCAAGCCATTGATCAAATGATGTCCAATTTTCAGGCAGGGAACAGCTTAACAGCAAAGAGAAGAGTGATCCAATTTGTATGCGGGATACGAGGCATTTAAAATAAGTATAATGGGAAAGAACTATTAAGGTAGTCCTCAGTCATGCAGCTCTCTCATTCAGAGCCAAACAGATGCCTCAACCTGCTGGGGGCAGGGGAAGGTGAGAAGGTGAGAAGCAGGCTTCGTGTCACCCGCCACTGCCCTTGTCTCCCCTCACTTGTACCAAGGGCTTCAGTGAAATGTGCTCATCCTCCCTTTAGTCAAAAAGCTGAAAACACAATTGATACCAATCAGGAATCTCAACTTCCAGAGGTGTCATCAGTGCTCCCGTTTTGTAAATAGCCCTATTCTGAATCCCAAATGCATTTCCTGCTAAGATGACTGTTAGATAGACAGGCTTCAACACAGGGATGACATAGATACGTATCTATATCATTATCATCCTGCAGGTGGCTTGGAATCCTATTGTTTTAGGAATGTAAATATCGTAAAGACCAAACAAATAGACATATGCCCAGAACGTTTAGCAACATGTTCATGTATTTTTCCAATTTCCTAGAATGCCAGGGCATAAATAAGCACCGAAATAACTAACATCTATGTATATTTTACTTACTCCAAATTCACATGTGGCCTCATCTGAACAGCACAAATGGTTAGTCTGTAACGATGATTAAATTTAAATCTGTGAAGAATGCTGTGTATAACCAGGAAAATGGGATAGAAATGACTGAGTTGTTTCTTTTAGGAAACATGATGAAAAGGCTTTCTTCACCTTACTTGTGTTCTTTTAATCATGTGACTAATACAAAATCTCCTCTAAAAGCAGCTCCTCCTCAGCACTAAAAGAAGGTGCTTTCCATGGCACCTTAGGCCAGTCCAGAAACAGCTCCCTCTTACGAACTACACGGCTCACAAAATTGACAAGTGATTGGAAAGAAGGCGATCCTTTTCTCAATGGGAAATGGAAGTGTTTCGATGTTCTGTCTTTTTCACGATTAGTTGGCCCTGGGTGAATCTAGGCTCTTTGGGAATCTGAAGTGGGCCCGTGGATAGAAGTCAAGAAAGACCTAAGTGAATGAAATTTAGAAAACATTAAGAGTTAGTATATGAACCAACTACTTGAAAGTCAACAGGAAGAAAGATGGGGAGCATGCCTTCCAGATGAAGCCAGATCTGATTCTAAAATACATCAATTATGCAGCAAGATGTTAGTTCTCTCTGTGCTTGTTATGCTTTGAAAAAAAAACCCATATGAACATATTGCTAAACTTTCTGGACATATGTTTATTTGTTTTGTATTTGTAAGATTTAAGATTTCTAAAATAATAGGAATGGAGAGGGTGATGCTAAAGCCTCATCTCAAACAAGTTGGAATTTACAAGTCAGACCAGATAGGCAGCATAGCTCCCTATGACCCCACGCCATGGCTTACAAACTAAACCTCTGCCTGTGGTTAACAGCCAGTGACCGTTGTTTATGAAGCTCTAGTCTCCCCAGTCTCCAGGATGACTTTGGTCACCTTAAGAACACTTTGTGTGGAACCTCAAAGGCATAGAAGCATCTCTAATGCAGTAATATCATGCTGCATTGTAATTATGTTTATAAATGTCCTCCACTTGACAGCAGGGGCCATGCTAATTCCACACTGTACCAGTGTTCACGGTATTTTATACACTCAAATGACTAAACAAATCAATAAATGAATAAGGATTTAACCAAGACAACAAAGGGGCCTCTCCTGCCTGCAGTTCATAATAACATTCACTAAAAAAAGCTCTGAAAGTCCCATTTGATACCTGGTCAATTCTGGGTGCCCCTGAGAGGTCTAAACTAGTTCAGAGGGCTCCTCTGAGTTCCAGATTTATCTTATTTAACCATTTCTCTCTTCTCTGCAAAATAGCTTCATGTCCCTTGGGGAGGTTGTCTGAACTAATCCTTTTTACTGGGAATCCTCCAACCACTGGTCTAGGCTCCATTTCTGGAGCTGCTATCATAGATAGGTTAGGACCGTTAGGTTCACTTTAGTTCACCGCAAGTACAAGCACAACCCTGTGTCCTGCCAGTATGTTCCATTTTAGCATGCCTTAATATTTTAATTCCTACTTCCCTTTTTAATGAAAAAAAATAAAAGTGCTGGGCTTTGCTGTCAGAGATACCAGACTGAATCTCGGCTCTGTCACTCTCCGCTTCTCCCCGGGTGAATTGACTCTCTGAGTCTCAATTTCCTTACCTGAAAAGTGTGGATAAGACTGAACACTTAGTTTGTAGGGGGTGTGTAAACACCAAATAACAAGAATTTGGCATAATATACCAAATAGATATTCAATAAATAGCAGGGTTAAAGATACCTAAGAAAACGTAAATATTTTTGTGATGCACAGAAACCAACCAATTTTTCTCAAGATGGCTGGAAAGGAGGCAAACGTTTCTATTCAAATAGAAATGCAGTAATTGTGTTAGCTGATGAATTGATGTGCTGGGCATATTTTCTAGCTGCTGTATAACTTCAAAAATGTAAAATAAATTTCCTGTTCCTTTCAGAATGAGAGGGAAAGGAAAGAAATTAACTGTCTCAAAATAATATTTTGATATTTGTACCTCATTCTAGTATTTTCTTAGTGATGATTATTTTGTTAGGAAAAGGTGATCATTATAAACAGTTGATACTGTTTTGTAAATATTGGAAGGCTTATTCACAGAGAATAATTTCTTACCTTGTGATTCTAAATTCTACCAGCTTTAAGAAAGTACCTGATTCTAAAGGGAATCCATCAAGGAAGTCACATAAAAAAGCAAGAGAAACAAAATCTAATCATTCCCATTGCATTCCCAGTGCGTTCAGGGGTATTCTTCAGTACGAATCAATCTCTTAATTCTTCTTTTTTTTTTTTCTCTCTCTCTGTAGATACTTTGACCTCAACTCCTTTACTATTTTTCTCTTGATTTCCATTCCACTTATTTTTCTTGTTAGTTTCTATTCTTGTACTCCTATTTATAGGAAGATGTGAAATTACTCCATCTGTTTATGGAGAAATGTATTATCCTGATAATTCTTGAAAGGCTTATTTTAGTTATAAGTTTTCCAAAGTGTGGCATAAAATATTAAATTCTTTGATTCTGCTTTTTTTATTTGCTAGTTTTAGCTACCACTTCATAATCCTGAATCATCGAAACCAGATCTGTATTACTAATATTTGTGTTTTAAAAATCATGTTTTCTTTTGAGGTGAGCAGGTAGTGGACGGGGCCCTGAGACAGAACAAAGGAAAGCCCTGCGAGCCACATTCCCAGCTCGGAAGCAAGGCCAGCTCTTCAACTCAGGACACAAGGGGGACCGGGAGCTCTGCTCTGTCTCAACTTCGTTCTCCACCCGTCAGTGAGAATAACATTCAGCAAATGGGTTTCCTGTGGGGTGTCATCTGATATTTTTCTAGGAGACAGAAAATACTTTGAGGATTCATAGTAGGAGAAGCATGAATATCTGCCAGGAAAGTCTTAATATACATCGAGTAACTCTGGCACCTATTTTTTATTAATCTGTAAAAACCAAGCAAGCAACCAGAGCACGTGTGTGTATACGTGTGTGTGAGTGGGTGTGTGTATGCACTTAAGCCTCTTTTCTGTAAACCGGGTAACTTGGAAAGAATAACAGCTATTCTGAGAACACTAGGCTTGCTGATTAAAGATTACTCTGGGATAATTGCATGCAGCACAGGTCGAAGCTCTGGCCTGCCAACCATGGTCTTTTATTCTACTATCGGTCTATAAACTTCCTCAGATGGCATCAGAGTCTACAGGCAACCTCCAGTGAAGATATGTGAATGGTTATTAAGGGTAAGAAAAATGACAAGACTGCCAGCAGGTTTTTCACTACTAAGGCAATACGACAGGCTTTCATCACAAATAAGTTATTAGGGATCCTTTTTACTTTGGTAGTAGATGCCAATTGGCTTTAGTAATTGGATTTTATCCTATGAAACAAAAGGCAGGAATTAAAATTTAGTTACAAACTAATATGTGATCTTCTGATAGAGTCTCCTCTACGCCAGAGACGGTGAACTTTCCTGAAAGCAAACAGCTGGCCTCACCCAATGACTGGTCCTGTTGTCCCTCTCCCGAGTCAACACGAATAAGAGAATTCACAATACCCGTTACACGAACACAGAGGAGGAGATCATTTCTATTGCTAAACAAATACCTACTACGTGCCTCTGGCATCTTCTTTCATGTTTCCTTGTTTGGTTCCCAGGAAACACTGTAATCAGAAACGGTCATTCCTAAGATGACATTATCTGCAGCAACAGCTGCCTTGCAGGCTTCACCTGCTGCTTGTCACATCAGAGTATTCTGTTTAAAGATGACCAGTGATTAGATAAAAGGCCATCTCATCTGGACAGTGGCAGGAGAAATGGATACTGGGAGGCAGCAGCATCGTAAGCCTCTCTCAGAAGCTGTGGCAATCCAGTTTCAAAGATGTTGGGAGCTCTCCAAATAAGGCAGAGCCAGAATTCACTCCATCATTTTTATATACACAATGGATTTAAAATTTGTTTCAGAAATATATATTCCACCATTTTCACTGTATAAAGTCGTGAAAAGAAAGTAATTGAATTACATGATAAGCATGCATATGTACCAAAAATTGCCTGGTAATATTATTCGGTGTATAATGTAGGTTTTGGAATGGAATGCAATCTATGATGCCATTTGGAATATCACCAAGGGATGTTTCACACATGCATAAGGAGATTTTGATAAGTTAGCAATGAATTGGGGTTAAAGAGTATGAATTGGGTATTGTGGAATATTTTCAACTTCTAAGACACATCTAAATAGATGGATGGATAAACAGACATATAGGTAAATAGAGAGATGTTACTTTGTTATTCAAAAAAAACGGGAACCCACATAATTATGAAGAAAAATATTCAAGATACAGTGTATCCTGTTACCTCCCTACTGTGCATTCTCCCGCATTCAGTCGACGATGCTAGATCAATAAAGTGAAAGACGGAGGGAGCCAAAAAATGTCCACACATTGGAAGGAAGGAGAAAGCTATACTAAAATTATAACAGTCAAGTCTTGTGTGAGCATCTTCTCTAATTGCAGAAGTCAAATGTGATGTATTACAATTTTAAGAGTTATTTCCATTCTTAAAATGTGGACCCATTTTGGGCTCCCTTTGTATACTTCTTCACTGGGTGACTTTTGCAAGCTTTTCATGTGCACTGGGCATATCCATTAAGAGTAAACGATTGTATAGAGCAGAATAAAAATCTTAATATGCAGATAAAAAGCAATTCCTAGGGCTCATTCTAGTTTTTACCCCTGTTTAGTTTTGGCCAATCTACTTTTAAGTCAAGATACACATATATTGGGTACTCTTTGGATACTAACAATGGTGGTGTGTGATTATAATGATGGTGGTCTGTGTCTGTAACATACAGCCTCTGAAGACCATGAAAAACGTGTCTATTTCAGACTTTCTGTTCTATTTCTGTGGGTCCTTCTGGCAAGATGGTCAAGACAGCAGTTATCCAACACAGCTCCCGTCCTCTTCCTGTTCTTCCTTTTAGGGTTATGATTTTTGATAAAGAATCTGCTACCCAGAATGACAGCCCTGCAATGCTCAGGATTTTCAAACTTCAATTCTAAAACTGGAACTGGCTACTCCATTTCTTGCTAAATTATAATACTTCATTAACAACAGTGCTTTGTTTTATATAAAGTACCTTGCAAAAGCTTGTTGCTTTTTGTTTGTTTTTGAGACAGTCTCTCTCTGTTGTCTAGGCTAGAGTGCCATGGCCATCAGCCTAGCTCCCAGCAATCTCAAACTCCGAGGTTCAAGCAATCTTCTTGCCTCAGCCTCCCAAGTAGCTGGGACACAGGCACCCATCACAACATCCAGCTAATTTTTATATTTTTATTAGAGGTGGGGTTTCGCTATTGTTCGGGCTGGTCTTGTACTCCTGAGCTCAAGCAATCTTCCTGCCTCAGCTTCTCAGAGAGCTAGGATTACAAGCTAGAACCACCGTGTCCACCGCTGACACTTTCCCATTTTTATAAAGGAAATGTTAGTGACTATAACATACAAATTCATTCAATAACCAACTAAGAGTCAACTACACCTCAGTACCTAGGTCAGGTGCAAGGATAGAGGCCCTCGAAAGCTCACAGTTTTACAAGAAAGGGTGAAGTATGGTGGCAATATAAGCGATGGTCAAAGAAAGCTTCCAGGGAAGACATATGACTGAGGCAGTAAGGAGTCACTTTGGGAGAAAGAAGAGGTCAACTAAGGGCACAGCACAAAAAACATATTCCACCAGAGCTGTTCAAATTATCAAGATATTAGCAGCAGAGGATCGAAACCGACATCCTTTTCTTGGGGCAAAATAAGAAATAGGCTCTGCTGATTCAACAGGCAATTTGGATTGTTTGCAATATTCTTTTAAGGTGTCAAGGATTGAGTCCATGTCAATGTAGGCCAAGGAAGATGTGCAGGAGAGAGAGATTCAGTCTGAACTTAGAAAGAATTTCTACCCAATCCTCCCCATTTCCATGGACATGGAAAAAAGAGACAAGAAACTGTATCACCCCAGGTGTGCATTACAAACCTGCAATGATGGTTTTGGCTCCCATAAAGGTCACCTTTGAGTAAGACAACCAGATTCACTGTTTATTTTAATGTAAACTGTTAGAGAAAACTGCCTGGGAGAAATGCTCTCAAAATAGCGTCTTTTGAGAATAACCAGTCTTAAGAAGCAATATTTAAATGCTGTGAGGGAAAAAAAAAAATCACAAATCTCAGGTCTGTTGGCCTTAGACCTCGTCAGTCTAGTCCAATGTATATAAATTTGAAATCTCAAGGTTGAGCCTCCTAGGAATCCCTTATTCAAATCTGGCCTTGGGTTATACACCTAGGAGAACCTAAATTCCCAGGCTCAGCCCAAGAACTGTTGGACATGATACCTAAAACTGAACACTCAGCACAGTAGTAGGTGTGTGAGATGACAGGATACATAGGCTCCCCACCTCATCTCTCTTCCTGACACTCACATCATGAAAGACTCACACAGGTCAGGATGAACAAACTGTGGGGAACTCCGGAAATCAGCTTCAGTGGTTGGTTTGTTGGTTTTCAAAAAGGGACACAATGTTATAAGCCATGGATTTTCAAATTTTACAACTGGCTCCCTTTGAGCTGTCTGAGCCTGGAACGTGAAGAAGCCGTCCTTCTCATCTCCCCATCCGGCTTTCTCCTCCAGAGCACAGGCTCTCAGTGAGCGGCTGCCACTTGTGTTTCATGGTGAAGGGTGGAGGTCAGATGTTCTCACATGTCCTGCTCCTCCTGTTCCTGTCCCCTGCCTCACTAATGACAACACGAACTTACAATAAACACATCTGTGAAACGTTCAAGTACTTCATACATTATATTTCTACTTAATTATAAAGGAAATTGGGGTGTGCTAGGGAAGAAAACAAGACCACCATGTAGAGAAGCAGTTAGAATGCCTGCGAGCAACAGGCCAAGAAGAATGTCAGAGGAAAAGAAAATCACTCTTAAGAACGGAAAAGATGCTACCTTTCAACTTTGAGATCAACAAGGCCACTGATTTATTCCCAGAGTTATTAATCAATAAATGAGTCTAATAAACAAAACAAACTTTTGTTTATTTGTGCCCAAGTCTAAGCCAGTTTTTTTTTTTTTTTTTTTTTTTTGAGACGGAGTCTCACTTTCTCACCAAGTGCCGCGGCATCATAGCTTATAGCAACTTCAGTCTTTTGGGCTCAACAGATCCTCTTGCTTCAGCCTCCCCAGTGGCTGGGACTATAAGTGCCTGCCACAACACCTGCTTAGTTTTTCTATTTTTAGTAGAGAAGAGGTTTCACTCTTGGTCAGGCTGGTCTGGAACTCCTGAGCTCAAGCAATCCACTGGCCTTGGCCTCCCAGAGTGCTAGGAGTATAGGTACGAGCCACTGCATCCAGCCTAAGCCGCTATGCTTTACAATGACCACAAAACCTGCATTTAGGAAACTGTAGTCCCCCAACTCTCCTGTTCAGAACTATTAAAGAACTTAAGACTTTGAAAGGATTCATTTCTCAGAAAGCCTAGATGTATGCTCTACATTTGGGGCTCTTTGGCTTCCCTTATTGCAAACAGTGAGAAATTGATAGTGGGGGTGACAAGATAGCTGAGATTCCCCTTTCCTGAGTTAGTCTTTGTAGCGTTGCAAAGAGCAGTTTCTGACCATTTCATGAGAAAACGCACTTTACGCCTCGCAACTCGAAGCGGATTGACATCCCTGGGAACTTGTTAGAAATACAAATCCTCAGGCTGTGCCTCAGACTTACCAGATTAGAATCTCTGGGCACGGGGCCCAGCACTAGGTTGTAATCAGCATTGCTCACTGGGCACAGCCTCATTCCTTCTAGAACCGCAGCCTGCCTTCAGAATGATTTTTGACCCTTTCTGGGAAGTGAGCAAGCCTGAGTCAATGTTGTACTCTGTTCGACAAGAACTTGCTCTCTAATGGAATTTACAAGTCTGGCCTTTCAAGTTCAGTCCCTAAAATGGAATGCAAGAGAGGGGGAAAAAAAGTCCGAGTGCCAAACAGAGAAGAATGACCTCGATGGCTAAATTGTTTTGTCTGTGTCCTGTCTACAGGCACCAAAATTTACAGAGAATAAACTAAGGGAAGGGAAAAAAAAATCATGTAGCTCAATGATCTTACAAGTTTGGAATAATTTTAAATTGAGCAATAATCTCGGCATATCTTCAGCCAGCATCTGTCTGCGTTCCACTACGTTTCAGCCTGTGTCTTACTCCCCTGAGGAATTAGCCCATGTGCACACAGCTTAGGGGTGGGAAAAACATTTATTTCATCTTCCATTTCTGACATCTGGTTTTGTAAGTACCTCATATTATAGAATGTGTAGCACTGAGGCAACAGGCAGCATTTGGGGAGAAGGTAGAGTTGTCTTCCGTGCTGGGGTTCAAATTCCGATGCTGATAATTACTAGCTATTTGAAAGGTGGCAACTTGCCCCTAGTGGGACTCCTTCATTTATTGATCTCATAAACTTGTCAACAGAATATAGGAAACCATCAAGTAAAAAATTATGTGTGTGTGTATATATACACATATATATGTAGTAAATATTTTTATATACACATATATATGTAGTAAATGTTTTTATATAGATACGATGTCCACAAAGTTCATGTGCAATTTAAACCAATCAATTATTTCATGGACACCCCGTATCTGTGTGTGTGTGTGTGTATCTATATATCTATATAGGAATACACACAATTTCAATTCTATGAAGAAAAATAAAGCAGGGTTGTAGGGGTAGAAAATGGGGAGGGTCAAAAGTGCTGTCTTAATTATAATGGGTGGTAAAGGCCCCTTTACTATTTATGCATAGAGCTGAATAAAATGAGAGATGTGTGGGATATGGGGGAACAACTTATCAGAAGAAATAGCAAGTGCCTAAGTCTCTAAGCAGAATGAGTTTGGAGTACCTGGAGCATGAAGAAGGCCAGAGAGGAATAGGGGAGGAAGAGAGTAGAAGAGATAGCTTGAAGATGTAACCAGAAGCTGCACTACATGGGCCAGCAGCCCACGGTACGAATTTGTACTTTTAAGTATGATAGCAACCCACTGGAGATGTTTAAGCTGGAGAAGGCTGTTTCTAAACTGTAAACTTAACCATGTAAAAGGCAGAATCCCTTTGAGAGTCTCAGACACTGTGCTCCTTCCCACCACAAGGCCTTTGCATGTACATCAAAGAAGTCGGCACAGAATAATGACGTGAGAGTCTAGGCATCAGAGCCAGACAGTTTGGGTTCCAGGGATAGCTTCTCTCCTTGCTGGACACGTAGTGTAGGAGACAAGTAACTTAGTTAACCTCCCTGACCCTCACTTTCACACTAAATGAACATGATATACTCTTCACTGAACTATTGGGGAAACTCAATGAGAAAATATATAATTGACTACTAGCGATACTAAGACTTTGTTCTAATTGTATATAAACTCTATGCTAATCATTTCTAAATAAAGAAAAGCAAATACTTTGAAGATATTTTCCACTGATTTAATTTATGACACTTAAAAAAAGGAAGCCATAACTTTATTGACCAAAAAGAGAGGTCTTTAGTGATCCATTCTGAATTTAAACCAACATTTCTCTAATTTCAAAGTCCAGATATTTTCACCTTCAAATCAACCATATCACTAACAACAAAGATAAAAAAATGAAATAAGACAATGGCTTACAGTACACACATTCTTTTTTTTTTTTTTTTTTTGGCAGTTTTTGGCCGGGGCCAGGTTTGAACCTGCCACCTCTGGTATATGGGACTGGCGTCCTACTCCTTGAGCCACAGGCACCACCCTATACATTTCCTTTTATCAAGAAGGCATACTTGAATTTACAAGTAATTTAGATTAGAATTTTTAAAAACATAATTGAAGGTGTCAGAAAATAAGCCATATTTTCTCCAGTGTTTATACATTTACTAAGAAAGCAGGTCAGTAACTTGGGAGAGATGCTGGGGAGATCTGTTTTCTTCTTGTTTTTCAGAGGGGGCTGAAATGTTCTCCAGGGCTAGAAGATGGTGCAGTGGCAGAAAAAAACCATACTGCAAATGATCTGAGATCTGAGTTCAAACTGCAATTCCTACCAGCTGGAATCCTAGCACAAGACAAGTCATTTAGTCTCTGAAGGCACAATCACCTCCTATAAAAATGAAGGGCTGGCGTAGCTGGCTGGATGGGCTTCTTCCAGCTTTATAATTTGCTGGTCTAGAGAATCAGATGGTCACTATGACTCCCAAAGGAAAAGATCCTATCTCCCATCCCATCAAAGAACCTGTCTGTTTCAGATGCTCTGTGTGCTATACCAACGCATCTAATAAAAAAAAGCTATTTTTTCTCCAGTTTTTAAAATTTCTAACTTCAAGAAAAAATGAATCTGTCCAAGAAACATGCCCTGCAAAGGCACTTTATCAGTGTATGTTCCATCCGCAGTGGTCACTGGTACCAGAGAACTCAGGTGAGCCAGGATTGGGGCATTCTCTTGCCAGTACTCTGTACCCGGGGGTCACAGGGCCAAATGCTGGATGGAGAACAGGAAGAGTGAAGCCTGAACAGAGCCCTATCTCCTCCTGAATGGTTCAGGGTGGTTTCCCCAGAAAGGCAAAGGAGGGTAGTATCCGGTATGAACAGGGACTGGTAAGTCTCCCCCACTACCACAGGCACCACACCACTGTGGTGCTTACATCTGTCAGGAAGAGGCCTTCACGTTACACTCACACCCAGTGGAGGGAAAATGACTCAGGTTGAATGAATCTCCCCCCCCCCCCATAGTGATTTCTTAATGTGGTGGAGCAAAGGACTGTTTTTGAGAATCTGATTCATCTGGCTCTTTCTTCACAAAATGCACGTAAGTACGAAGTTTTGCATACAATTTAAAAGGTTTCAGAGAATCCTTCAAGTTAATTCTAGTTCTTCACAGACTGACAAGATAAGAATTCCTCATCTATGGAGAAAAACTTAAGGGTTTATGACAACAGGCAAAATTCCGGCACAATACAAAGGTGTCTATTTTTCCATCCAATAGTCTGAAAGGACTAGAGCCGAGCCTGGACTGTCTGTCATCTCAGCAGCACTGTGTCCTGACCATTGGATGAAGTCAACACCTTTAGTCAGTGGTCCTTGGTGGAAGAGGAGGGAAAGTGGGAGGGAAAAAGGAGGAGGAGAGGCCTACGGGGAGGGCCAGGGAGGAGACCGGGGAAGGGTGGGAGGGGAAGAATGAGGGATTTGAGGACTTTGTGGTGAATGTTACTTAGAAAAAAATACTGTTGAGGTTATAGGGAGGTAGAATAAAAGATTTTATGCTCACAATTAAAGTCAGAGAGACATGAATCCTGTTCCTTCCCCATAGTAGCTAATGGCCTCTGGGTAAGTTCCCCTCTGCCCCTCAGTTGTCTTCTTAGTCAAAGTGGAGATGGTAGATGTCTACCTTACAGGGTTATCGTGAGGACGGGAGGAGCTCATAGACAAAAACACTTAGCACAGTGTCTGGCAGGTAAGAAGTGCCAATAGGGAGGTGTTTATCAACAACAGAAAGATATGACCTAAAGAGGATGGCACTTTCTGCAAAAGTTACAGCCTAAAAAGTAATTTGGAAAATAAACTAAATTAGAAAAGAAACAAGTTATCATTTTTTTTTAGTATTAGAATCATATAATTAAAAAAAACCCTGAATTTATAAATCAAAAAATCTGGAAGAAAGACAAAAAAGAAATAAAACATCCATCAATATCAAGTTGTTTCTATTTCTCTAAGAAGGGAAGATTAATACTAGTAGTAATATTAAAGCAGAGTTATAATTAATAGAAAATACTTCTAGAGAGTATCAGAAATCACAAATTAGAATTGTGGGCTTTGTTCTTGGCCATGCATTTTCCTAAATTCATACATAGCTTAGCCACCCTTTGTTATTAGTTAAATGTTTAATTTTTTCTCACTAGAATGTTTGTCTTTCTATAGCACTTATAACATATTTATATGAGTGTTTTAAAAGTGATTTCATTCACTCAACTCCAAATTCTTTTAAAGCTGGGTTATCAATAACGTCATTTATCTATTTTCAATGATTATTTGTGTTTAGTATAACTCCCCACCAAGCACTAGTCTCCAACCACCAAGAGTCTAAGGGTTCTCAACCTGTGAGTCGCGACCCACAGGAACTGTATTAAAGGGGCACGACATTCGGAAGGTTGAGAACCACTGACCTAGAGGGACAAATCGAAGCATTTCTGTGTTTGGCTGAACTATTACTCTACATGTACATGTAGCATAATATTCACCTTGTGTAAGTATTATTTTGATCATACTATACATATGATATATTATCTCTTATTATATAAAACTGGATGATGTTATAAATTGTAAAAGTATAGAAACTTACTGGCAGTTTACTAATCTATAGGATATTAATTATTATTTTTTGAGTGCCCGAATGAGCCAGATAGTTTGGCGGATACTTTATATAAATTATTATTAATACTGTTTACCTTTAAAATATGCCTATATAAAAGATATTATTACTGTTGCCATTTTATAGATGATTAAATAGGGGCTTCAAGAAGATACATAACTTGTCCAAGGGCACAGAGCTATTATATCTATGACGAAGCTGAGAAGCACTGCACATCTCCCTGAACCTGACCCCTGCATCCTTATTCCCTTGCCTATGGTGCACAAGTTAAAGATTATTCCCAGTAATTATTAATAAGAACACTTAGATGATCTCAGGTAAAGTGTTATGGGTGAATTTTGCCTGGGAGTGGAACTTCTCGCTATTCTTTGTATCATATTTTATAACATTTGCATGACAGTTATTTATATCAGGGACCATATCTTCCTTATGTAAGGCAGAGACTGAGTCTAAATTTTATTTCTGTGCTGAGTAGATATCCAACCTCTCATTGAATGAATGAATAGTTTTAAAACGAGCCCTGGAAACAGCCAAGAGATCATACCTGGCCCAGACTGACCCGCTCACCCCTCCCACTCCTCACCCACTTCCCCACCTCCCTGGTTAAGAGTGGAAGTGACAGAGACTATGGTGGCAATGAGAAACTCTGAAGGAGGCAGGAAGCAGCAGTCAGAGGCTTCCCCACACCACTTCCTCATGGGGCTGCCCATGACTTTTCTCCTGAGATGTCTTCAGTATCTTAATCTCCTGACCTAGCATCTGTTCTTAGCAATGTGTTAGTGCTGAATGAACTGGCCCACTGAACAGTGCATTCAACAAATAGCTTGGAAACCCACATTGCAGCCTGGTTTTCCCTGGGACTGACCAAGTATTCACAACTCTGCACACACTATCGTGTGCCCCCTTTCCTTTAAACCTAAGAAAAGTGGTGGGGCAGGGCAGGGTGTGTGGGAGCTTTGGCAGGGACAGGGAAGAGCTCTTTTTATTAGTGGATAGGTTAGTTTGCTTGAGTATTTGAGGTGTTGGAGATGCCAAAATTGATAAATTCGAGCCAGCAAATTGAAGGGAAATGCCTATGTCCTAGAAAAAGAAGCAGTGCCCATCCTAAAGTGATAAATACAAATTCAAATCAAGTGGTTTTCTGAGGAGAGCTCCCCTACAACATGTAAAATACGATGTATATGTGCTTGTAAAGAAATCAAGCCTTATCCAAAAGAAGCAAAAAGCCAACATAAGGAAAAATATAAAGGTTTTTTAAATGAATGCTGTCGAAGTCAATCCAACAAGTAAGTACACCTATCAATTGTGACTAGTCATTCTTTTAGAAATAGATTGAGGGCAGCGCCTGTGGCTCAAAATGGTAGGTAGGGCACTGTCCCCATATACTGGAGGTGGCGGGTTCAAACCCAGTCCTGGCCAAAAAAAAAGAAAGAAATAGACAGGTGGTTTGTATTTTCCAGAAGTCTACTTGTTTCTTTTCTTTTTACTTTATTCATAGGGACTCTTCACAGAGGAAAAACTTGTAGTTGTATTGGAGTTTGGAGCTAGTGCATCCTATAAACAATTCAATTTAAGAACATACTCATTCAGGGACTAAACGTAGCAGAAGCTAAATTTAGCCCAGAAAATTAAGAATATTATCTCTGAAATAATATTCTCCAAAGCTAAGAATAATCCATTATGTTTACTGAGGAGTGTTAGATTCTAATGACTGTCTCAAATGTCTACCTGATGCTTCCCACGTGTTCCTTCTACTGGGAAAGGACTGTTTTCTAGCCGCCATCCAAAAGCTGGTTGAATTCTCTTTCTATAATCTTTGGGAATTCAAAGAAGCCTGTGAGTCATCATAACTCATTACAATGAGTGTGGAATTTCATTTCCTAGAGATTATGAAGAATGTAGCACACATCTGTGGTCTGTTAAACTCAGGATATAATTTTGGCTATAGGCGAGGATGGCTTCAGGGGCCTTTTAAGGTGTCCTTTATGTGTACTTAAGATTTAAGCCTTCGGGATTCAGCCTGCTCAGCCACCTTTGAAAAGCATTATGGACGTGGTCACATTTTAGTCAGAAAAACAGAAATGTTTTCAAACACTATCTATGACTGCATTAAGAAGTAGAGCGTTGCTTTAAATTAGCACCAGGATTTCAAATTATTAAAAATAGGCATCATTGTCCATCTCCTGGGTCCTGGTGGGCTAGTCCCCATTCTCCAGACCCATACGTATCAAGTAAAAGCTTTCCAACTCTTTGTGGCTTATCTGAAATATCTATGAGAAACCAGGAGGGCCTTACAAGCTGGCAGAGTGTGAAACTCATTTACGGAAAGGCCGCGCCCTGGCCTTATTTTTAAGGCCTTATCTTTGACTTCCTGAAGGGGTGGAGCCCCCCTAGCCAAGCTTTTGTGTTCAACATCTGACTTACTCCTTGTTCACTTATAATTTTCTGATGTCAGCTCGAAAATTATTTGGGAAAAAGGGGAGTAAATTGTTTTCAGTAATGAATAAAAAATATTGGGCTGATTTTCTTTTTTGTTAGAAAAAATTCTCTTTCCTGCTCAAATTTTCCCTTTCTCAAATACACGGTTGCCATCAATGATCAACAGCTGTGTCCCAGAGTCTCCATGGGGCCAACTCTTGACAGCTAAAGAAAAATACAAGGCAGCAATCCTCCCACGACCCTGGCTGCCTGTGTCCCACCCACCTTTCTCTCAGTCACTCAAGGTTAAAAACTTGGCTTCCTCTGTGACAGTCCCCTGCTCTTCACCCACTCTACAAGGCCCGTTGACTTTTCATTAAGGAAAATGGCTCCCACTCCTCTCATGCCTCATTTCAACGTCGCTAACATCAAGGAGTCAAAGATTCTAGTGTTATGAGAAAAAAACATTCCGTGGAATTGCACAACTGTGGGAGACTTTAGCATGTTGTGATTCTGGGCCTGAGAGCCAGGAGACCACTATCAAAGTGTCATCCACAGATGTGCCTTCACTCCTGAGCACTGCCACATGACTTTCTACTTCCTCTTCCAAAGTCCCCTTCTGCTCAACCTTTGGAAAATTTTGTTCCATTTTCATTTCCCAAATCTGTGCATGAGGGTGGGAAATGGCTCTATCACAGGTGCCACCCTGCCAAATGCACACCCTTCACTAGAGGTAAGAAAAACCCTTTTGTCCTGACTCTTTTCCTCGGAGAAGAGTGAGGGAGCTAGAGTTTTAATAAGCATATGATTTTACTGACAAGGCACAGGGTAAGTGGTTGATTAAATTTAAAACAATGCCAAGTTGGATAGTCTCATGAAGAAGTCATTTCATTCTTGTGCATTGTTTTTATAGGACAGAGTCCCAGAAATGGGATTGCCAAGCCAAAGGATAACTGCATCTCTAATTCTGTTAAATATTTTCATATCTCCCCCCACACCTTAAAGATTATTCCACTTTACAACTCCTTAGAAATATACGAGTGTGGTTTGTTTCACTCAACTTTGCGATGGGGTGTGGTATCAAACTGCTGGGTTTTAGAAAGTCTTCTTAGGACAGTTTGAATTTATGTTATTATGAGTGAGGTGACCATGTGTTTAAGGGCCATTTGTATACTCTCTCAAAAGGCGTTTTGTAATCCAAAGCACTGTTCCTTTACCTTCAAGTCACACGCTGTGGGCAGCCCACCCATCACTTTTTACAAAATCAATACTACTGGTGCATTTTCTGGGATTGAATGGGGGTGGATGTGGTATATGTGTCAGTGGAGTAGAGGTCCTGGGAGGCTTCATACCTCCCAAGTCAGTCTCTAGCTATTGGTTTGGCGGGAACTGAATGGAGCATGTGAAGGTGCCTCTCCAAAGAGTAAGGAGGGGTTGCATGGTCTGTAGATTTACATCCTGTGCTATTTTGAGACACTGCCTGGATGATCTGCCTTCTCTTCTTTCTAAAATGTAGTATTCACAGTTGTGTAAGTTGTGTTAATATTAATAAAAGAAAAAGAAGGCAAGAGAGGGGAAAGGAGGGGAAATATTAAGAACAATTTCCACATCCAGGTGTATGGTTTAAGGAGCTTCATCTCTAGACATATCCCATGACGTAAAAATGGCACTGTGTTTATTTTTGACTAACATGGAGTATAGGGCCCTGATGACCCACCTCCCCTTCAGATTGCCATTAGAAAGACTCCCCAAAACGTATAGGAATAGGCCATTGTATGCCATTGGAAAGACTCCCCAGAACGTTTAAGAGTAGGCCATTGGGGCACAAAGAAGTGCTCTTAATAGGTGAATAGTTAATACAACTTCTGTTAACTATTAATTTAAAAAAATTCTGTTCTCAAATCTATGTGGGAAATGCTGAGCTAGATAAAAATAAACAGGCTTTTGTATTGCAAGAGCTTTCAAAGCCTTCACTGTGCAATAAAGTTCAAGTGGTCAGGTCTCCTACTATAGTTTGGCTGCAAAATCCCCTTCTCTCCTTGCTGCTCCCCTACCCCCAAATCATGAATTCCAGTACCGTGGTAATGTCGGGGGAGAAAGCAATTAATTTGGCAATCCAGATGAGTTTGAATTCTGAGCACAGCGGGGCTAATGTTCCTAGTCTCAGGGCCTCTATGCCTAAGTTGCTCTTCTCTAAAGTTGGGTAGTCCCCCAGGTCTCTTTCAGTTCTTGCTTTGACCTACAACACAGTACATACTCAGAAGAAGTCCTGGCAGTCTTGATTTAGGCTCGATCATGGCTCCCTTGGTTCCTTTCAATGGCACTCTCAGAGGATGTGAGAGATGACACTTCTCTAATGGCATGGGAAAGAACGTAAGAAAGACTAGACATTTCCTCTTATAAGACGTCACAGAGACCTCCATGCTAACCCCCATTCTGCCCACAGATGGAGAACCCACTCGCTTATTAATTGTCATGAACTTGCCCCTCTAGGTAGTGGTCTGGGCTGTGGTCAGGGCACTAAGATGCTTTCACTTTAATTTTGCATGGCACACATATAACAAGTGCCTTTCTGCTGCTCCAGGTCACCATGAAAATGTCAAAATAAACTCGCTCAGGGTGCCAATCGTTCTGTTTCTATGGCATTTGCTTTAGAATGGTATTATATGTCATTTTATTACAATAAAAATTCTGATCTATCAATGTCATTAAATTATTAACATTTCATGGGTTTTATAAACCCCACAAAGTGGGATTTGTTGGAAAAGCTCAACGCTGTGCTTGGGCCTTTGCTTCTTCATTTGCAAACACATCCTGAGCTTGCACTAAGCCAGTCACTCTGCTCAGGCCTCCAGAGTCAGAGACACTGACTGTGACACAGGAGGAAACAGGCTGTGTTTTCTGAATGGAATGCTCTGCCAGGTTCCCTGAAAGAAGCAGCCAAGATGCCTCTTCTTCCAGGAAGCCTCACTGACATTCGCCTCCCCTCAGTCTGGATTAAGTGTTCCACCCACCTCACCCTGCTCCATCCCAGTCCCCAAAGAGCTCCTTCTACAGAAATCCAACATTACTCGGAGATACTGCTGCATGCCTGCCTCCCTCCTCCAGGAGAAAGACTAATTCCTTAATCTCCAGGCCCTCAGCATCTACTGCAGAGACTGCCACTTACCGGGCACTCAGATTTATGCCTGAGTGATTGAATCAATGTATGAAAAAACAACCCCTGTTCTCAAAGACCACATCAATTGACTTCAGCTTTCGTAAGTAACTTAAAAAACCCACAACGCATTCACGATGCTTTAAATAAAAATTATACAAATATCTCTAAAATTTTTTCAAAAATAAAAAGACATTTTCAAATTGCCTTTCAAAACTGATCTGGCTAATATTAAAATATTCTGATGTTGATCTCCAAATCAGTCATGGTCCTTCCTATGTAGAGAGGGGCCCAAAAGTTGGGTAAGAGTGACACACAGCGAGGAGAGGTTGCAGCACTTTCCTCTGTTGGAATCCACCTCCGTCTTAGACTGTCACCTCTCCCTTCTCTCCACCTTCCACACACCTTGTGAATGTGGCCAGAAACCATTGGGAGGCAACAGCAGCCATCTTTCTAGTTTAATTACAGAAACACACCTCCTACATCTCCTTAAGCCATGATTATATTAAAAAAAAAAAAAAAGAAGAAGAAGAAGAGGTACACGCCATGCTTCTCATCACCAAACATCTTGCCTTATTGTAAACGAGGACAGTCCCCAAGTATTCAGACTATCATTATAATAAACCCCACTCAGCTTCCAGCTACATCTGCAGAATGCAAGCATGAGAACTTTTATGAACATAGGTATATTAAAGTAGAAGGCATATAAAAGGGACTTCCTGTTTCATCCAAGCAGACAGACTTCAAAGCATATTTTCATGATTATCATGTACCCCAGAAAAGACATTCTAAAATATCTTTAAATGTTTTTCAAGAGAGGATATAATCAGCAATCTTTCTGTGCTCAGTGTAGAAGTAACCTCTTCGCATCATTCATAACCAGCACATAAAATGCCAAGCTACCTCCCTGGGTGCCAATCACTGGCTTATGCGGCAATCTTCTGGGGGGCCGTCACTCGCTGTCTTTAAGGAAAGTCAGCTATGGTTTCTCTCCCTCCCTTTTCCTCTCCCCTCTGTCTTCCAACTCCAGGGAGACTTAAGATGCTTGGAAGACAGATCTTTGTTTTTGAGTCACATGGTTTCTCTCTGCTGCCAGATATTTTATCCCAATGTGTTTGTAGAAAAAGGAATAAAGGGAAATCCATCGGAAAATTATTTTCACTCAGTCAGTGAATGCCAAAAAATACATGCAACTGGGGCAAAAATAAATAAATAATAAAATAAATAAAAGGTCTGATTTTGACCCAGCCTTCGTTCCTGTTATGAATGGGGAAATGAGCAGAAGGCTGAGGAAAGCATTCATTCTTCCATCCACTCAGACTCTCATTCAGCCATTATTCATTCAAGAAAAATTTAGTGACTCTTGGAGGTTTTGAAATAATTCCTCAAATGCATATAATTTTTAAAATTAGAACCGGGGCAGACTAAAAAACAAACAAACAAACAAAGCCCAACCTACCACATTGTGCCTACATTTAAATATATCCTAAGAATGTTGTTGCAGAAACATCTGCAGCCCCCACAGACATTTCCATAGACATCTTGATAGAAAAAAATAGTGCTAGAGTATAAGGTACTTGGGAACATAAAAGGCAATGCATGTAGCATATACCTCCCAAATTTTGATTTTTTACTTTATCAAAGCATTAAGGAAAACACAAAGAGATTTAAAATAAGAAAATCCTAATGTTAGTCAAAGTTTGGGACTTAGCTCTCCACAATGTTATTTATACCCTTCATTTTGTGAAACTAGTTGAGGATCAACTAAATTAAATGATGGAACAACCATTTGGCCCATTCATGTAGTCATTCACTCACTCATCTCATCATTCATTCATTCATTCATTCACTCAATGAGCTCTGCAATGGCCCAAGACCTGTCCTAATTGCAGCTAGGAATATAACAATAAAATTAAAAAATTCCCCTGTTCTCATGGGCATAAAATGCTAATAAAATAACTATTCCCGTGGATTTATAATGACAAACTGAAGTGTGGTCCCAAGGCCGGCCATGCTTCTACAACCTTAACTAAGGAACCACACAAAACCAGGGAATAGAGAGGCCGGGGTGGTAGATCATGCCTATAATCTTAGCACTTTTGGAAGCTTAGGGAAAAGGATTGCTTTTGAGGCCAGAAATTTGAGTTGGGCCTGAGTAGTATAGTAAGACCCCTTCTCTAAAATTTAGCTGTGTTTGGTATCTGTGCCTGAGGTCCCATCTACTCAGGAGAATGAGGCAGGAGGACGGCTTGAGCCCAGGAGCTGGAGGTTTCAGGGAGCTCCAATGACACCATGGCCTGGGCAACAGAGCGGGACTTTATACCATGATAATAAAAGGGAAGACAAGGACATGGGGAGGGCTTTACAGAGCATGAGACACTTTATACCAGAGAGGCAAATGAGAGATGGGCAAAGGCTAAGGGTGGATGGGATGGGATATCTCACTTGTACAAAGGCCTTAGAACAGGGGACAGCACAGCTGTTAGGAGGAACTGAAAGAAGGCCAGTGTGTGAAGCTGGGGCCGGCCAGGAAGGAAGCGGAAGTGAAGCTCAAAGTGCAGAAGGGGTTCTAGCGTGTATGTAGCTAGGGAGCAGTGGGAATGGGCAAGTTCGATATACAATAGACACTTTATGTTGAAGGCTTTGTGAAAAACATAAAAATATTTCAGTAATTTCTGATATTGATTACTTATTGATTATATTAAAGTGACATTTTGGGGGTAATTGGTTTCAATAAAACATATTTCTAAAATTAATTTCACCTCTTTCTGTTTGCTTTTTATAGATGACTCCTAGAAAATTTAGTTGCATACATGACTCATATTTTTCTTGGATGGTGTTGGCAATACATGCAGCGCCTTCTAAGTCTAGACAGGGATTTCGAAGCTGGGAGCAATGGGAAGCAGCATTAGACGGCCTGGTGAAGAGGGATGAGGGGATCTTTTCAGCTTCTGGGAGAAGGGGAAGAGACTGAAAGGCAGCTGAAGGGGAGGGAAGAGTGCCAGCTGCAGATACAGGGTGTCCCTAAAGTTCCTGTGCAATTGCACACAAGTTTTAGGGACACCCTGGGTATGGTACAATGGTTTGGTTTAGGGACAAAAAGTAAAGTTAAGAAAAGTAGGAGGATGTGGAAGATATGTAGGAGGAAAGCATCAATGGGCCCCGTAGTCAACTGGATGCTGTATTGAGATCCTTTGAGACGGCAGAAATAAAACTAAACAGTGTAGCACTGTAAGTCCTGTACTGGACATGTGAATTCGCTGCAATGGGACTACAAGTAAAAAGCAAAGATGGGCTTTACATCATATAACATATTCCTGCTGTTGCTGCTTATGTTTCCAGGTGGACTTTATTAAAAATCAGGTTCTAACAACACATGAAGAAACTGAATTCAGATCAGAATGTTAAATATCTTTTAATCAGACTTGAACTTAAATAAACAAAGGCATAAAGAGTATTGACTATGTATACGATTCTATAAAAGGGCTGCTCTTGAGAAGGAAAGGAAACTAACATTTACTTAGTGCCCACTCTCACGTGGCAGGAGTTTTATGTGTTGAATTTATTTAATCATCTCAAAAACCTTATGAGGTCATATGATTATTCCCATTCTAGAGATAAGTAAAATGATGCACCGAGAAGTTAAAACATTGATTGAAGTGCCAAGAAGATGGGAACTATTTTGATCCTGCTCCCTACTTTATCCCTAAAACCCGATCCTGCCAAAGATGTGTAGTTAGTTCACCTGTGGTGGAATTAAAGAATACGGCTATACAGCTCGCAAAACAGAGAGCCAAGTTCCAACCCTGCTGCTGCACATGGTATTAAGATGAAGCTTTAAAGCAATAAATAGAATTAGGAATAGCTTATATATTTATATGTGGTTAGACTAACAGGTACTTATGTAAGAGCTCTTTATCTGACAGGTGGTTATCCTGCACCTGGCTGAACAATAACGATAGTCATTTTCTGAGAACTTGCTGTGAGCCAGCCACTTTTCTAAGCACTTTACTTGTATTGTTCATGCCTCACTCTCTGCAACGTAGGCACTGTTATTTCTCTCATTTTATAGATTGGGAAACTGAGGCACACAAAAGTTCAGTCACTTGTTGAAGATCGCACAGCTTGTAAGGCGTTCAACCCAAGGAACTCGAACTCCAGGCTCCAATCACACTCTTAAACCGCTATAAGACTGAGCCCTCTCACTCCATGACACTCTAGCACTTACAAAGACCCTCACCCTAATTTGGGGCAAGATCTACTTTCCTGACATTGGACCAACGCCCCACAGGGTGATGGTTTATCAAGGCATTCCCTCGTAAACCTAGGAAATCATTCAAGGCTAAACAGCAGGTCAGACATTGGAAAAGTCACGATCAAATGAGCATAAAAATAGCCTGTGGACCTATGTTGATCTCATTGAATGAAAAGAGCAAGTTTATCTGAGGTCTTCACACAGGCAGGTGGTTGTTATTTGTCTATGATGACATCACACAGAGGAGAGAGAAAGCGGTACAGCAAAAAGAGTCTGAGTAAGTTGAAGACTTCCCAACAGCAGAAGAGCAGAAACCATCTCAGTAGGGTGTTAACAATGAATTCAAGAGACCCTTGTTCACTAATGGAGCTTAGCAGTTAGGACACTCTCCAAACACACTAGGCAGTAAGTGCTTGCTAGCAGTTCGGATAATGAACTGGATGGTTATGGCCAGCCATCCAGCCGTTTGACGTGTGCTGGTTACTTTAAGTGTTAAATTGCAAGTTTTGACTGTGATGTAACAGGGCCTTGTGCTCTAATTTGGAATCTGTAGAGCACATATGGATCTATAAATGAACACTTCACTTGTTCCAATACTTTAAAGTTGTTAAGCACATAGTAGAATTCTTGAACAAACTTGTTTTAAAGAAATAGTCTTAGTGTTACTGAGAAAAATTTAAAAGAAGATTCAGAGCCTGGCCGTTTATTAAAGGGACTTAGTATGGTGCCTCATCGAGACAGTCTGAAGTGCAATCAAGACCTCTATATGAAGTGGTCTCATCTATATGGTGCCTCACTGCCCATAGACTATAGCAGCATGGTGTTTCTGTACTTAACACTGTCACCTGCAGTCCCTGGGAATCAGGGAGGTAGACCAGATGCCCTATGTATTAAGTGGCCATATATAATGGGCCAAGAGAACTGTTCCTGCCTACTCAGCAACCCGACAAGTCACCCTGTCCCAGTGCTGTCATAAAACTTACCACACAATATTGTAATTGCTTGTCTAATTATTCTCCTCTATTGGACTCAAAACTACAAGAAGGTGAATCCTACATGTCTCCTTTTTATTATGGCACACCCAGTGTCTAGTGCAGGGCCAGGCACTTAGGAGGCACTTGACACATAGTTGCATGAATGAACAAAACTAATTTAATACATTACATTAAATACAGTCAGTAAATAAACACTTTTAGCAAACTTTATGAAAACAACGTTCTAGAATGACATTCTTCACAACCATTTCTGATGGCCTTTTACTAACACACAGATGGCAATTCTGAAGACCAAAAAATAAGGATGATAATAATAATAAATATTAGGGGAGGGGTGGAGGAGTACATAGGGAAATAGTAACAGAAGGATCTACTTGAGAAGGTGAGAAATGAAGCAATTTAAAAAGGCAGTCAACAAAATTTGGTCAGATAGACATATTTCATTTGAGGAGAAAAGATTAGAAATTGGTATATTGCAGAGAGTGTTACTTCTTCACATGTTTTGTGTTTTGCAATACAAAACAAAGAGAAAACGCACATTTCTCTTGACAATTACCTGAAAAAAAGATAACTTGAAACACATATTGCTTTTTTTTGAAAATTATTTCCTTCTTTTAAGTGCTACATCAATTTTTTATATTTGCCACAATACTTGACTTGATTTCAGTCTAAGTAAATATAGCAGTAACTTAAATCAATCCCTTGTGAATGAATCTATATGAATAGGCTCCCCGAGATGGAAGGAGGCTAAGATGAAGATGGCTGGAACCTGGCCCACTTTCACGTTGCTCCTGGGTAAAACGACAGCCAGAGACAAAACCAATGACGGGAATCCATTCTTTGTCCAGGTGGGAAATAAAGAAAGTTAAAAATCCTTCTAGTAGGTTGGGTTTCTTACACATTCTTTTCTCGTAGAAGATAAAAGTATTTGGAAACCTAGATTAACTTCACAATATATGGAATGGGATTTTTTAAATGTTTTTTTTTTTTTTTTTTTTTTTGAGACAGAGCCTCAAGCTGTCCCCCTGGGTAGAGTGCTGTGGCATTACAGCTCACAGCAACCTCCAACTCCTGGGCTCAAGCGAGTCTCCTGCCTCAGCCTCCCAAGTAGCTGGGACCACA